>PVKY010012904.1:0-11256 GCA_004027775.1 Bradypus variegatus | reverse complement strand
AAGAAGTTAAAATTGTGTAACTCTACTGTCTAATCCACACTCCATATACCAATATCGATGTCTCAATGCTATCCTTTATAGCATTTTCTCCCAATCCTGGATCCAGTTCAGGGCCACGCATTGCATTTAGCTGTCCTGTGTTTCCCATCTCTTTTGCAGGGAGGAGAATTTTTTAGTAACAAGAGCACTCTTATACTCTAGGACTCTCCCCTCCACCCTGAGATTTGGCTCACTCTGTGTTTTCCATGAGGGTGTGCACACACCTGTGTGTGAAAGTGTGTGGGAGTGAGTGAAACAAAGTCCCCCTTTGCACTTTCATTTTTACACACAGCATCTGTCCCCTCTTTTTACAATAAGAATTCTACATTCTACAAAGAATGGACAGATATGCTTGTCTCCATGCCTATGTTCATAAATTCATTCATTCCACGAATTTCCTTTTCAATGCCTGCTGTGTGCCAGGCACAGGGAAGACAGCAGGTGACCGATGCGGTGTGACTTTTGCTCTCTGTGTAGCACGGAAGGCAGTGCAATAAACAAGTAAACAAATACGTGAGCAGGATAACTTCACATCATGGTGACTGCTATGGAGAAAACAAAGCAGGGAGCTCTGATGGAACAGGGGTTGACCAACTTTTTCTGAAAAGGATCAGGGAATAAATGTTTTTGGCTTTGCTAGCCATAGGGTCTCTCTTGCAGCTCCTGACCACTGCCTTTGCAGCCCAAATGCAGACTTAGAGAGTATGTAAATGAATGGGCCTGGCCATGTGCCTATAAAACTTTATTTGCAAAAAACAAGTAGCAGCTGACCCATGTGGGTGGAACGTGACTAGCTGGTGAGGGGGACATTGCTTTAGCCTGGGTCTTCAGGGAAGGTCTCCCTGGGGTGGGAGCATTTGAGCTGAGACCTGGAGACCAAGAAGGAGTGTGATGGGAACATTTAGGGAGTCAGTGTTGCATGGAAGTTAGTGGAAAGGCCTTGGGGGAGGGGAAAGGATGGGTGTATTGGAGGATGCACTGCAGTGGAGGGGAGTGGTAGGAGATAAAATCAGAGAGGTGGGCAGGGGTCCCAACATCAGACCAGAGTCCTAGAGCAGTTCCTCAGACCGTGCAGGAAAAACCACCTCCCTTTCCTTCTCTCCCTCCTTGTGCTTTCATTTTTGCCAGGCTCTGTGGGAAACACTTTAAATGCCCATTCTTATAAGCCTCAGGGAAACCTCCTGAAATATCTACCATTCATACCACCATTTGGCAGATGAGGAAAAGGCACAGAGAAAATACAAATCTAGCTCAAGGCATCTTGGAAAGCAAGGGACAGAGTTGGGATTTGAACTTCCAATCCTCAAACTCCTCCCTACTCCCCCACATGCTGTCTTCCTCGGGGTCCCCTCTTTGAACCTCAGGGAGAACACAGAAAGCCTCCCCACTCAGGACGCTGGACTGCAGAGCAGATCTGACAGCACCGTTTTACAGATCAGGCAGCAGAGGCTCAGAGAGGAAAACGGACGACAGAAAGGAGATATTTGAGCTGGGATGGGGACCTCAGTCTGCCAACTCCAAGGTCTCACTCTTGCTAATTATCCACTGTGTTCTCTGTCTCCTTCCCAAGGGTTTCCCTGAATCTATAAGCTCGTTTATTCTCCCTCCCCACCGTAGCTTTCTAGCTTTTCTTAAATTCTTTTTTTATAGTCAGATATACTGAGTATAATTTAGGGGTCATAGAGTGAAATATCTACCACCAAAGTCAAGATACAGAGCAGTGCCATCACCCCAAAAGAGTTCCCTTGGGCTTCTTTGTATTCTATCCCCATCCTCTACACCCCCAACCTCTGATAACCACTGATATGTTCTTTACCCCTATAGTTTTGCCCCTTCCAGAATGTCATATCAATGCAATCACAGAGTGCACAGTCTTTTGTACCTGGCTTCTTTCACTTAGTATAATACATGTGAGATTCTTCCAGGTTGTTGAGTGTGTAAGGAGTTAATTCTTTTTGATTGCCAAGTAGTATTCAATTATTTGGATGACCAACAGTTTGTTTAACCATTTGCTGGTTTGGGGACACTTGGGTTGCTTCCAGTCGTGGGAGATTATGAATAAAACTGTTATAAATATTCACGTACAGGTCTTTGCGTGGACAAAGCAGTTTCATTTCTCTAGGGTAAATACCTCAGAGTGGGATGGCTGGGTCATATGGTAAGCGGGTGTTTATCTTTAAAACTTTATAACGCCAAACATTCCCCGAAGTAGCTGCACTATTTTGCCTTCCCATGAGCAGAGGATTAGAGTTCTGATTGTGCCATATCCTTGTCAGCACTTGGTATTGTCAGGTTTTTTTAAAACCATCTAATAAGTGTAGCATCTTCTCTCCCCTTTAAAAATACACAAGGTAGCATTCCATGCCCACTGTGTAAGTCTTGCTGTTTTTCAACTGAATAATCTATTTAGTAGAACAAGACATAATCCTCAATAAAAGTTGAGTTGTAATTGTTCCCAGGCAATTACAGCTCAGAGTGGAAAAGGGGTGACACAGGAAGCACCCCACCAGAGGAGTCACCTAACCCATGTCCAAGGAGGGGAAATCAGGGAAGACTTCCTGTAGGAGGTTCCATCTCAACTGAGACCAAATGATGAGGAGCCGTGAGCGAAGTGATGTTGCCAGGACCATGTTCCTGGCAGGGGGAACAGCATGTGCAAAGGCCAGGAGGAAAGTCTGAACTTGGCTCATTTGGACACATGCCACTTGGCTGCAGAATCCTTGTCCCTCACCCATCTTTGCCTGCCTTTGAATCTGACTGGTCCATCTGAACAGAGGTGGTGACTTGCCCTTGCAAACACTGGCTCCTTGGGAGGCTCAGTGACTCCACTTCTTGCAAGAATAATCATAGCTGGCACTTATTAGTCACTTACTGTGTACCAGACCCACACTGTTTGGGCTCTGCCTCAGACCTCAGCTTCGCGGAGGGAGTCCCTTTAATCAGTCGCCTGCCCCTCCAGATCCCCAAGTTCTGCAACATTTGCCTTATGTCCTAGGGGGAAGGCAGGTGTAAGTGGGCAGAAGTGAATGAATCTCTTTTGAAAATGTCCCTGCCAGACTCCAAGTGGGAACAGCAGCTAATTATCTCCAGGGAAAATAAGCCAGCAAAGAGTACTGATTAATAACCCATCAGGGCAGGAAAAAAGTCTAGGAATAAGGGTCTTGGGCGATTTGCCCTCCCTGTTCCCCTGCCTGGCACGCACACACGTGCACACACACACAGCCCCTTCCTCAGCCGTTACTATAGAGACTTCTGCCCTGCCACCCTCACGAACATTTACTAATCGAGACTGCACAGATGGTGGCCTCAGCAGGCCCGTTGTTCTTTCCTCTAAGGACAGGTTTTGGAGCCCTGAGGATTAAGGAAACAGGGCTACTCTGGACAACATCTGCTTGGGGCCCCGAAACCTGACTCTCACGCCCAGGCTCAGGGAGATTAATGGAAGCATTTACCCAGAAGGGGCAGAACACACAAACAGGACCACCCACGGGGGGCCTCCCCACCAGAGGCTGCCAGGGACTCCCTAATGAAGGACCCGGTCCCCCACCCCCTGAAGGAGAATCACCCCAAACGCCAGGCAACCTAACACTTCAGACCCGGTGGGAGAGGAGAGAGCTTTGCAAAGTGAGTTTTGGAATTATGGCGGTAATCTGAGCTGGCATTTAATGAGCATCTATTTTGCGCAAGACTTTATGGCTGCTGCTGATGGTGGTGATGATGACGAAGACGACAATGAGGATGACTGATGATTGGAATGTTTGTTTATCTGTCGTTATTGATGTGCCATGGGCTTTGCATATTATATGACTATTAACAGATACAAGCCTTTCGCAAACAACACTTATATCTATACAAGACCCACAGGAGACAAGGGTCTTGCCCATTTTGATCACTGCTGTTTTCCAACATCTAGAATTAATAGTTATTGAGTGAATGAATGAATGATCTCATCCATGGGACCCTCACAGCACCCCTGCAGCACAATAACGGAACCCCATTTTTCAGATAAGGAAATAGAGGCTCAGAGAGGTGGTGGCATTTCCCCCAGGATGCCCAGCAAGTATGGAGCAAAGGAGGGATCTGCAAAGAGAACTTCCTTTTACAGAGCCTCCTACTCCTCATTTTGCTGAGGCCCAGAGAGGGAAATCAACTTGCACTAGTTCACACAGCAAGTAAGAGGCCCAGCGGGGACTCAAACTTGGCTTTCCCACTCCCCTCTCTGGTGTTCTTTTCCATGGCTCTAACGCACTCCCTTGCAGCCCTATAGAACCCAGCATGATGTCCTGCCAACATTGGACTCCAATAAATAATTGTGGATGAAACTGTGGCCTTCTAGAACCTTCTAGAATCTTCCCATGTTGTTATCTACTCAAATCTTTTTCTCTCTCTCACTCACACACGACTACCCAGAACATGGAGGTTAATTCCTGTTTGAAATATGAAGGGAAAAGGGAGGCAAGATGAGATTAGATTACTAGCTCATGGTCATCAGGAAAGAGAGTGGCCGGCTGGGGCCAGGGTTGCAGCCTTCCCTCCTACACCCCCAAGCTGCTGCTCTCTGGAATGGGGGTCCTCTCCTGCCTGTTTCCAAAATAAAACTTCCAGCTTTCCTGTTGGTTCTGTGGCCTTATAATAGCAGCCTTCTAATAAATCCACTTTCTGTTTAAATATGAATGTCAGCTGCTAATTAATGAACACCTATTAGTAGCCAGCTCTCTCTCCTTCATCTTGTCCTCCCATTAACTTCCCAAGCTGGGTGCCATTATCCCCATTTCCCAGAAGGGGAAAAGCAGGCACAGAGAGGTCGAGCCACTAGCCCAAGTTCACACAGCAAGGAAGGGTGAGAGCTGACATTTTGAAGCCAGAGTCCCTGCTCTTAGCTATGCTCTGTGGTTGGTATCTGTGCCTTGGGTGAGACCAGCCTCCAGTTTCTAGGGGTGCAGAGTCGAGGAAGGAAGCCCTGATGCATGAGAGAAGAGTCCCAGGGCCTCCCCACAGACCTGGTTTCCTCATCAGTCCTGGAAGGGTCCTGAACTTGGTGTACTCCTTTCTCAGCTTCTGGAGGCATCTCAGAACCACGTATTGTAAAAATCGAGGGAACAGTAAGCACCAAGGCCCAGAGATGGGACCCAGCTTTGGAGAAATGAAGATCAGATCTACCTTCTTGTCCCCTGATACCCTGGGCACTTCCGGTGGCCGCGGTTTAGCCTGCCTTGGAGCCTGTGTTCTCCCCAAGGAGACTGGGGGCCTAAAATACAGCAGGTGCTCAATTAATGTTTGTGGATGAAAAAAAATTAATAAAGCAAAGAACTTGAAGGGATCGAAGAGATCAACCAGTCCAGGAATCAACAACTCAAATGCCTGCAGGGGCCTTTTTCATGAAAGCCCCAGATTTGGGCTTATTTTAAGAAAACATCAGGCAAAGAAACAAGCCCTAACAGCAACCGATTGTATAGGACGCCCCTTCTCAAACTTCATTTTATCTATGGAAAAAAACTGAGGTTCGGAGGCATTCAGTGACACTTGGAGCTCTCACAGCCGTGAGCTGGGGCCATGATGATGGTTAGCTGTTGTTTATTGAGTGCCTACTGTATACCTCGCATACATTCTCTCTTTAAATACTCATGGGTTCCAGAAATAAATATCACACTCTCCCTGTTTTTCTTTATTAAAAACAAACAAAAAAACTGGTGAGGAATTGGGTCCAGAGAGGTTAAGGATCTCACCTAGAGAAGCACAGCATTTAAATGGCAGAGCTGGGATTCGAACCCTTGTCTGCTCAAAACGTTTTATACACCCCCTGTTCATAGGTAGCAGGAGGAAACCTAGATTCAGCGAAATAGGGGCCTTAATCCAATACAGCCAACAGCGACTGAACAATTCCTATGGGTCTGGAGTGAAACACGTTCCCTGCGCCACGTATTCCAGATCTATCCAATTGGAGCTAGGGTTCCTCCCCAACTCCGGGAGTGTATACAGCAGGCGCTTAATAAGCGCTCTGATGGCGGTAGTAGGGGCAGCGGCGAGGCTGCCGGGAGGGAGAGGGTCCTGCCTTCCTGGCCGCCCCGCTCAGCCCCTCGGGGCCTGCCCAGCCCCCTGCTCCTGCCCGCCGCGCACGTGCGCGCTCTCCCACCGCAATTACGGTAATTAGCTCCGAGCCGCCCGCGCGGAAGGGAGGGAGGAAAGGAGGCGGACTCCGGCCCGGGCTGACCTGCTTCGGGAGAGCCCTCGGATTGGTCCGCGCCGGGCACGTGACACGCGCCGCGGACTTGTTGCTGGGCATCCGGGCGTTGCCGGGGCAACGGCCGCCGCGCGCGTGGTCTCCGCCGAGCGCCGGGGAGAAGTGGCTGCGCAGAGGGTCGCGGGACTCAGCGGGGAGGCCGGGAGGGGGGATCGGGGGGACGGGGCGGGCGCTGTATTCCTCCCCCAGCTCTTCCCAGGCCCCAGCCCTGCGGCCCCACAAGAGTGACAGAGGGACTCGCCAGAGGACAGACAGATCTTGCATTAGCAAACAGTGGCTGAAAATCCACCAGGCTCAGAGTCTGGGATTGGGGTTGGGGGCGTCAGACAAAGATGAGGCAGTCCCTGTCCCCGAAGACAACCGCCCCTGTGCCTGTCCAATCCCAGCCTGCAGGGCCTGAGCTAAGGGCTTGACCTGGATTTCATCCTTCTGACAACCCTAGGAAGCGGATATTATTATGATTCCCATTTTACAGACGAGGAAACTGGGGCTCAGAGTGGGGCAAGCTGGGAGGTAGGGACTCCACCCTCCAAGAGTGTCTACTAAAGCCCACATACTTACCACTTTGTAAAGCTTCCCCTAATCATTGCGATAGTGTATTAGTTATCTGCTGCTGTGTAACAAATGGCCCCAGAACTTGGGGGCTTAAACCAACAATGTTGACCATTTCACGGTTTCCGAGGGCCAGAAATCCAGCTGGGATTAGCCAGGCCCTCTGCTTCTGAGTCATTCAGAGGTTGTAATCAAGATGTTGGCATGGCCAGGTCTCATCTGAAGACAGTGACTTAGGAGAGGGAGAGGGGGTATACTTGGACTTGGGGGCTGGTCAAGGAAGGATTTCCTGAAACAGGAAGCGAGGTTAAGGCTGAGTCTTGAAGGGTAGGAGTGAGCCAGCCATGTGATAACTTGGTGGAATGGTTATTGAGGCAGTGAGCAAAAAAGCAAAGGAGGTGGAATGAGCTTGTATTTGTAGATCAGTGCATTCCATGAGGAAGCAAACTCCCGGAGAGATCGAGAAGGGCTGCCACGGGGTTGTCTCTGGCTTGGTGGAGATTCCAATCTGTCTGGATGTGTGTTTTTTTCCAGTTGTTCTGGAAGCTGATGCAGGTGTAAAGGAGTGGAGAGTTGGGTTCATTTTGTGTCAGGTGGGGTCACTCTGACAGACGTGGAATGGGAGTCATGGGTTCACACCAAATGTCTGAGGAAGAGGATGCAGTCCCGTGTGGGTTTGGGGGCAGAAAGTCCAGAGGATTAAGGGGTGAAAATGCTGGAGAGGAGAGTTAGTGCAAATGCTCACTGGGGCAGAATCTCAATTCAGGGACTATGGTTGTCACCAACAGAAGCCACACGAGTAACCCTGAGCGGAAAGGTTGGGTGTGTTGACAGATCAAAGAGTCAGCTGAGATATGATATGGGCAGGAGGCAGAGAGATCCTGGGGGGTCTGGGGAGAAGAAGCCAACAACTGTGCCCTTGAGGGAGCTGAGGGCCCAATGGTGGAGCATTTTCTATCTTCTCCTCTCTACTCGGGTCGCAGGATGCTGCGGAATTTCCACCAATTGACTCAGAGTCATAAGCAGGGCAGGTGGATTGACAAGTGTCTAAGACCAAGCATAGTGGTAGATGGTGTTTTCCAGCAGTTCATCTGAGTGCTGTCAGCCCCCCAACCCTTCTAATCCTCTGAAGGTGGTGACCCAGGAATCCAGGCTTCAGGATGAGATGGGATGAGCTGAGTCCCATGTCCACATGGAAAGCAAAGCTGATGATGTTCCTCTCCTGCTATAACTTCTTCCATGGCTCCCTATTGCCCTCAGGTCAAAGTTCATTCTTTACTTTGCTCATCTGCAAAACAGACTACTGATAGCATCTACTCCCTCAGGATAAAGTGAGGATAAAAAGAGCCAACACAGAAGCAGCGAAAGAGACAATGATAATTCAATGCAATATGTGGTCCTGGACAGGATCTAACAAGGGAGGAGAAGAGTCTCAAAGGGGTATTATTGGGACTTTTGGAAAAGCTGGAATGTAGACTTCCATGTTCATAGCAATGTTCAATTTCTTGAACTGGGTAACTGCACTTAAAGTAGTTACATAAGTGAATATCTTTGTTCTAATGCACTTGGCAGTATTAAGTGTTCAGGGAGCTTGATGTATACAGTCTACACTCAAGTGTTCAGAAAATGGACTGATAAATAGACAGACAGCTAGATGGGTACATCGATAGAATGATATGGCAAATGTGGCAAAATGTTAAAATTGGTGGATCTGGGTATCTGGGAAGGGAGAAATATGTTGGAGTTCTCTGTATGGGGTTTGTATTATTTTTGTAACTGTCCTGTGAGTTTGAAAGTGTTTCAAAATAAAAGGTAAAACAAAAAAGAGTTCACACAGAGAGGGCACTTAGTGGCAGACATCATTTAGTCAGCCCTCAAGAAATGGCGGTGATCATAATAATTATCTTTATTGTGTTATTGTGAGAAGGCTTTTGTAAGTCTGCACATCCCCACCCCCCACTTCTGAGATTCTGATATGCTTCTCTGATCAAATGCTTCTTTTGATTAAAGGGAACTCAGTTTCCTTCTCTGTAAAATGGACATGGCTACAGGACCTATCTTACAGGTTGCCGTGAGAATCATTTTTAATGCATCAAAAATGCTTAACACGTCGCTTGGGACCTAGTAAGCACACAGAAAATTATAGTTAGAATTATGTATTTTGTATTAAACATTTTTAAAGCTTGCTTTGTATTTTCCTTTCTTCTTTTAATTAGAGAAGTTGTAGGTTTACAGAAAGATCATGCAGAAAATACAGAGTTCCCATATACCCGCCCCCATTACTAACAGTTTGCATTAGTGCGGTGCCTTTGTTACAGTTGATGAGAGAACAGTGCTATGATTGTCCTAACTTTTGATTTTGAGATGATGCTACATTCACATGCAGTGGTAAGAAATAGTACAGGGATCCCATGTGCCCTTTACCCAGGTTCTCCCAGTGACGACATCTTGCAAAACTGGAGCAGAACCAGGAAAACGGCATCGATACAGTCTAGGTTCAGAACGTTTCTGTCACCACAGGGAAGCCCCTTTTGCCCTTTTGTGGTCACATCTCCTTCCACCCTTCTCCCTTAGTCCCCACAATCATTGATAATCTGTTCTCCATCGCTATGATTTTGTTATTTCAAAAATGTTATATACTATGCTCAAAAGTTTAGAAAATGATGACGGATGGATGGATGGGTGAATAGATAGATGGATAGATAGATGGATAGATAGATAGATATAGAAGATGGATAAGATGGACAATACACTAGGTAACATTTGGGGATTGTTTGTTTTTTTCTTCACTCAGCAAAAGCCCCTCAAGATTCATCCAAGTTGTTGCATGTATCGATGACTTGTCTCTTTTTATTGCTGAGTCACCTTCCATACATTGGCTTTAAGCTTTTTATTTTGAAAAGACTACCAGAAGTTGCGAGAATAGTCCCACGATCTTGTTATTGTTACTGAACCAGTTAAACAAGTTCCCTTCTAAGAACAAGACTGTTCTGTTCCATAGTCAGGATACAATGATCAAATTCATGAACTTTAACATTGATTCCATGTCATCATCCAAGATACAATCCATATTCAAATTGTGCCAGCTGTCCCCACAGTGTCCCTTCTATCTCTTTTCTTTTCCATCCGGGCTCTGATCAGGCTCACGGGTTGCCTTCACCTTTCATGTCTGAACATTTCAGATTTTCTATGTCTTCCATCCAAAAGACATCTGAAAAGAACAGGCTAGTTGCTTTGTAGGTTGTCTTTTGATATGGGTTCATCTGATCGCTTCTGCGTGATTGTTATCGTCAGACTCTCTAATTCATTTAACTCATTCAACAAACATTGATTGATCATCTACTGTGTGTCAGACGCTGGGGTTATAGTGATGAATAGGACAAGGGATTCCTCTCCTGCTTTCCTAGTCTTATAATAAAACCATCCGATGGAACGGATATAGTGATGCTTTGTGATTTGCAGCCCAGCTCGGTGATCAGAGGCTGCAAGTCCCAGCTCTATCATTTGCTCACGATGTGACCTCACATTAGTGACTTCCCCTCTTTGGGTTTCATTTTTTTCATCTCATAGTCTTTACCTCTTAAGGGAATTGTGACATTTCAGTTGGACAATACATAGAGAGAATGGTAAGCACTAAATGCACAAAAAAATGAAGTTAAACTCATGATTACTGTTTTGTGACTCTAGTTCAGGGTTCCTAACCTCGGCTCTTATTGACATTTCAGGATGGACTTTTCTTTGCTGTGGGGGGGGGGGCTGTCCTGCACACTGTAGGGTATTGATTGCCATCCCTGGTCTCCACCCACCAGGTGACAGGAGCACCTTCCAAGTTGTGACAACCACAAATATCTCCAGGCATCACCGAATGTCCCTGGGAGGGCTAAAATCACCCCAGGTGAGAACCACTGATCTAGAATATATGATTTTTTAAGGCAATACCGTGATTCAAGCAATCCACCATTCAGTAATCAAAACTTCACATCTATGTACCAAGGGTTGATCGATGCCAGGGAATCTAAAGCCACCATCCTACCCAGCTTTGAGCCTCAGGTCTCTGGTTCCATAAGCCTAAGATAACCCAATGTGTGGTCAAACCTTCTGCTTGGCCTCCAGAGTCCGCTCCCGGCTCCCGGTGGTGTCTCTGTGGGTCTGGCCGCCCCCCACCTCCAGCCTCTGTCGCCAGCCGTGAGAACAGGGACTCAGGTTTTAGCTCAGAGCAGCTGCTACAGGGCTCCAGGCAGATGAAGGGCCTTGGAAATGGGGTCTTGCAGGTGAGGACTGAGCCAGATAATCCCTCTGTTGTCATGCCCCTTGAAGGTTCCCAGCTCACCTGTGACAGGTAGTTCAGAGGCCTGTTTCCCAGCTCACCTGTGACAGGTAGTTCAGAGGCCTGTTTCCCAGCTCACCTGTGACAGGTAGTTCAG
>PVKY010012903.1:0-11279 GCA_004027775.1 Bradypus variegatus | reverse complement strand
CTCACAGCCCCACTCTCGGATCTTGCCGCCCTCCCTCCCGCCGCCCCCCCACCCCAGCCCCGTCACTCCGCCCCCAGCTGTCCGGCTTGTCTCACAGCCGGCTGGCTTCGACGCGCGCTGACAGTGTAATGAATGGCTTCAGTGGTAATTAGCGACCCTGCGGCTAATCACTATGTACATTTACATTTTAAGTGCCGCAGAGGGAGCGGAGAAGGGGAGGGGACAGGCGGGAGAGGAAGGGCTCTTTTGGCGCTTTCCCTTCCCTCGCCAGAACCCGGGTCTGCCAGAGCAGGCGGCAGTGGAGAGGGGTGGGGACAGCGGCGACCCAGAGAGCCAGCCTGGGCCCACGCAGAACCACCCCATCCTCGCCCTACGCAAATTCGAAACTCCCAGGCCTCTTCCTCCAAATTGCAAATCACTATTACGTCGCCTTCAAGCGAGGGTTCGGCCCGGACTTGCATACCCCCGGGGACGGAGGGCTCGCTTCTTCCCCAACTAGCCGGTTCCAACGGTTGCAGCCGTTCGGGGGCTTTTCTTCAGGCCTAGCCAAAACTGCCGCCCTGTCGTTCCCACCACCGCTGCGGACCGGCCACGCACTGCTGAAAGCCTTTAATCACCCCCGAGGCTGCCTCGGGCTGCGACGGCTGCACCTCGTGCCGCCGGCGGGAACTGGAGCCGGGTGGAAGTCCAGGGCAACGCGGCCCCGAGGGCCCCTGGTCCCAGCGTGCGAAGCCTGAGATCCAGAGGTGGGTCAGCCACTCTCGCGCGGGTGCGCAAGCGTTCAGCTGCTCCAGCCACCCCCAAGGGGAGGCGATGGGGGCCAGCTCAGAGCTAGGAATTACTGGATCCCGAGACGAAAAGAACGGTCGTGGAGGAGAGAGAGGGGAGCCTGACAGCCCCTTCTCAAGACGGGGACCCAGATTCCCAGACGCCTTTATGCCCCCAGCGCTTCCCGGGTTTCCCGCCAGCCCCACACCCTGTCGCAGTCTAACCCGCCGCGCTGCGCGTCCACCCGCACGCCGGCCAGGTCTGCCCCACTCCCTCAGTTCTGTGTGAGGGGGTGAAACGATGAAGGGCAAGACCCTCGGGCAGTTCTGGGGAGTGTCCAGCCCCTTCTCAAGCCCCCTCCCTCCGGCCAGCAGCTATTCAATTCCAATCTCACCCCTCTCCACTGTTCGTGTCACCTAGCAGGAGACAACGGCCACTCCTTCGGGCCCGTAGAGTCCCCGGAAAAGGGCATCCGGTAGCTTCATAAGGAGCCCAAGGCTTCAACTCCCACCTTCCTCCCTTTTCTTTCTAAAAACCTGCCCTCACACAGTCTCCTCTACGAAAAAGGACCGAACTGAGTCTCAGGGTGTGTGCCAAGGTGGGCCCACAACGAATTCCACCTGGGAGGGAGAGGAATCCGTTTCAGCAGGGCACAATGCCTGCTTAACCAACGGTGGATTTTCCGGCATGGATGGGAGAAGCTTAACTTCCCTTGGGAGGGGGCCTCCTTGCTCTCTTCCCATTCACCTCAGGGAATAACCTGGCCCAGAGGCTCATTCCGGGGGTCCCGGCCCCTCGCGCTGCAGTCAGGCATAGCGAGGATAGACTTCGGTCCCCGGCTGCCCCGAGAAGACCATGCCGCCTCAGAGCCGTCCAAGGGGAGGCGCGGAGGGGAGACGGAGCCAGCGCCTCCAGCACTGTGCTGACAGCGCAGAGGCTGTCCTTGAGACGACAATACCCACCCGAGAGCGGAAGGGACGAAGGGGGTTGTCCCCCTGGGGAATGGGAGGGGGAGAGGACCCAGTAGAGCCGCTCAGAAATCTCTCCCTGGGAGGGGACTGGGGGCATCCTCCGGTGCGAACCGGGAAGTGCTCGCGAGGGACCCAGCTTGAAGAAGCGTTTGCACTGCAAACGCAGTTTTTATTTAGGGTGCCCGTTTATGAAGGTTGCTTCGGGGAAGTCTGATAGTAATTATAGGAGAACTTTGCCTCCCAGGTCGCCCCCCGTAGCGGGGGACCGGGACTTGGACCCGGAGGTAGGAGAGGTTGGGACGAGGAGGAGCGAGTCCGAGTTAGGGGCGGGGGCAGGGGCGGGGCCGATGGTAGGGGCGGGGCCGCCCAGGCAGCTAAAGGCACTGGGTACTGGGCGCGGAGAAAGCTGAGTAGCGCATCGCCCACCGAGAGAAGTGGAGGCCGAGGGTCGCGTAGCCCCAGCTCGCCCGCCAGCGTCCACACCATCCCCGCACCCTCATCCCTGGTCGCCCTTGCCGGGCGCTACCCGCAGCCATGCATCCCCAGGGCTGAGGCGGCCTCATGGCGAAGCCCTCGTCTCAGCGGTCCCGGCGACTACAGCGCATGGAGAACTTCCGTAAGGTGCGCTCGGAGGAGGCGCCGGTAGAGGGCGGGGCCGAAGGGGGCGGCCCGGGCTTTGGCCCCTTCGCCGACCTGGCGCCTGGCGCGGTGCACATGCGGGTCAAGGAAGGGAGCAAGATCCGGAACCTGCTGGCCTTCGCCGCCGCCAGCATGGCGCAGCCATCCACTCGCGCCATCGTCTTCAGTGGCTGCGGCCGGGCCACCACCAAGACCGTCACGTGCGCGGAGATCCTCAAGCGCCGCCTGGCGGGCCTGCACCAGGTCACGCGGGTGCGCTACCGGAGCGTGCGCGAGGTGTGGCAGAGCCTCCCGCCCGGGCCCACACCGGGTCAACCGCCAGGCGAGCCAGCCGCCAGTCTCAGTGTACTCAAGAACGTGCCGGGTCTTGCCATCCTACTTTCCAAGGATGCGCTAGATCCGCGCCAACCCGGCTACCAACCCCCTAATCCCCATCCCGGCCCTTTGGCCCTGCCGGCTGCGCCGATGCCCAAGAGGAGCCTAGGGGAGCCAGCAGCGGGAGAAGGCTCCGCGAAACGGTTGCAACCTGAGCCAGGGTCTGCGGATGAGGACCAGACGGTCTGAGAACTTCGAGCTCCTGGCTAGACGGAATGGATCCTACCCCCGGCGCCTCCACCTTCAGACACGCTTCCAGCCTTTCCCGCCTCGGCCCTCTGGAGCCCACCGCCTGGAAGCAGACCCTCAGACTGGCAGCACGGACCCTAAGGCGACAAGAAAGGGGCCCCAGGAGCAGCAGGAGAGGATCCCAGACGACCCCAGGGAAGCTTCCTGGGGTGGTTGCCCCTCTGCCTGTGTTACCTGATTGAACACGTGGGACTCCACCTTCAGCTTTCCTGGTACCTTCTTTAGGGAGGGAATGGTGGGTAGTTGGACTTTTGAGCCTTTCTCTGGACCCCCAGGGGTTAAAGGCACTCAGCATTCTTGAGTCAAAGGGATTTCTTGGAGTCAATCCCACCCTTGGCAGAGAAGGGAAGGGGGTAAGAAACTGATTGCTTGAAGGTAGGCAAATGTGGGATTGTGTGCAGCCCCTATTCTGCCATGCCCCTCCCACCCAACCCCTACAATTTCCCTTCTAGTTTTCCTTCCCCTGCTTACAAGGAGCATCCGAGATCGTGGTGGCAGGAGTGTCTCCCCATGGGCTCTAGCTCTGTTACATGCTGGCTCAGAGGGAAAGACCCAGGACAGAATTCTCCATGTCTCTTCCCCCAACCCTCACAGCTTGAGTCTTGCTTTCAATAAAACAAACATCAAAATGGCTCTGCCCTCAGATTTTTTCTTAACCACCTGCTTTTGCAAAGACAGCGCTAGTTTGCCCCCTTGTGTCACAGTCCCTCCAGCCTGGGATCCTCGGCCTTTGGAGTCTTTAGGATCAGGCACAGAGACTAGAGAGCCTCCAAAGGGTGCAAGGGACACACTGCCCAGTCCCTGACTTCCCCCTCTTTCCCTCCCCATTCCCCTCCCTGGCTAGTTCAGGCTGGAATAGAGCCTGAATATCCCTAGGATTCACCACTATGGGAGAGAAAGAAGTATATTGCTTTTCTGGGAGGAGAAGGAAGGAGGCAGCTCCCTGCTGTGGCCTTAGGTCTGCAATCTCCTACCAACAGACTGAGCATTACCCAGGAGGCTGGCGCAATGCACCCCATTCCCCTGGGTGGGCTCTCTTCTTCACTGCCCTCTCTGAGAAAGGACAGCACACCCTTGGGGGAGGAGAAAGGCTGAGCACACATCCACTGCTGGAAATTACTGTTCAACAGAGAAGCTGAGACTTGGCTATGAATCACTGCAGGCTCCCTGATAAGCTGCTGCCTCCAGCCCTGCACAGCTGGCTGCCGAGAGATAACAGCCACAAAAGCCTCTCTGCCCAATTCTAAGTTAGCTGGGGCAGCGTTGCTGGAAGAGCTCTGGTGAGTAAGAAGGGTCACAAATCCCCAGGATCTCTAAGCAGATCCCACCCATGCAGCACCCCTGCCAAGGAGGTGATGGGGAAGAAGGTATCTGTAAGTGACTTTGCTAGCAGATCCCTGAAATAAATCCTCTGCAGCTGACAAGAGAGCTCTTCAGGGAGTTGTCCCCCCACATCCTGCCCTGCAATTCTCTACTTGAGCTTTGGACCGGCATCACTGTCTCTTTTCCTAACTCTGGCACTGGTTGCCCTTCCCAATTTCCTGTTCTTGTTGAGTCTTTGGAGAGGACCAAGGGGCTTGGGTGTGCTTGTCTGATCCTCAGGGGTGGCCCAACAAGGGTGGAAAGAATCCTGACAACTAAGTTGCCCTGGGTTGGTCCTGGGCTTAATAAGCATCTAAAGTAAATGATAAAATTTGGAAGAGATCCTGCAGGGTAGAAGTTTAAGGGAGAGTGACCTTGGTTCTGGAAAAGAGCTAACTTTCCAAGACCACTAGTGATCTGAAGTACTGAGTGCCTAATCACCAGGGGTGTACAAGCAGGGGCTGCCACAGTCTTGACAGGGAGGGGAGACTGCAGAGGCTTTCACTTCTGATGGAAGTTAAGTCAGGCAACTCCCCTTCCAGCCTAGAAACTCATGGGAGTGAGATGGGGAAGTAGCACATTGTTTCCCCAGTATTAACATGTCCCTATGGTAGGCTGAGATGCTGCTTCCCATGCCAGAAAACAGGTCATAAAACTTTCTTTTCTGAACCCTCTCCTCTTCCCAACAGGTTCAGATCCCAGGCTTCCCCTAACCCCCCCACCCCAACCCCGTTCACAAATACAACTTTTTATTTGTCACCTGTAGAAGTCTGAATTTTAAACAGATGCTTGGACTGGTGGCTTATATCCATTAGCTTGTTCAACTTTAGCACCTGTCTCATCTCTAAAGGCTTTTCCAACACTACTACCTTCACCATGAAGCTCCATGAGTTTTCCCAATACAAACTTGGGCTTCAGCATCTTTACTTTTCTAGCATATGCATCATAGTGAGGATAGATTGGTAAGTCTTTTCTATGTCTTTACCAGTGCTGTCTGGAATCAACTGATTGACCACTTCTTTCAGGTCATTTGTTGGCACCCTCAAGTCATGATTTCCACCCTCTTTTGGGTTTGGCTGGCCTGTTGGTGCTGAGCATAAGAGGTCTTCTGAATCTGATTGTTGTATTTTTTAGTCAAACCAACACAGAACAAACAAAACAACCTTCAGTCATTTTGACATCAACATTTTTGACCATGGAGCAGTCTGTCACAGGTAAGACCCATGCCATGGATGTGTGTTAGGCAGCTCTGCACATCCTCAGTAACTAGCCTGAATTTTCTAAATGCAATGCAACTTCATTGTTCTGTAGATCAGCAAGGCTCCCTTCAAAAACATGACCCTTAAGGTCATCAGATACAATTTTGTTTCCTTGAGTCCTTTTAACTAGTGTTTTCTTATATTTAATGTTGCTGGTGCTTTTACATCATGCCAATCTTTCTTAGAAAGTGGGTCAACTACTTTCATCTTGGCTTCCTTTTTGACACCTTTTGTAAAGTGCTTGTTCTTGCCAGTCACCAGGGTGCTGCTGCACAGAGAGCAAAACGGCAGAAGTGTCCCGGGGTTTTGATAGGTATGCTCACTCACCAACAGCACCCAGCACCTGGGAGGGCCCCATGCTGGCCTCACTGATTCTCTGGCCCTGCTGACCTAGGAGCAGGCTCCAAAGGAAGGTGACAGATGTCCATGTACCCCACCCTCCAGGCTGAGGTGGGGAGCAGGTGAGGCCTGAGAAATTCTGTATCACCAGTAGGTGTGGAGGTGGTTGGGATAGCACCTCAGAGATAGGGCGCATTGCAGGAGCAGACCAGGGGCAGCAGTGAGAGGGAGTGGGAAGCCCCCCCCATGAGCTCCCATCTTTCCATTAGTGGCCTTTATCCTGCATCTTCCATCCTTGCCTACTGGGCCCAGCCTGTTGCCAGCCTGGGCCCTGCCTTGGGGTGCTTGCATGCTAGAGGTAGTGGTGAGGGCTCACACCCAGAAAACCTTCAGGTCACAAAATCAAGAGTTTACTCCATTTGAGAACATAAAAGTATATAATTCAAGATTGTAACTTGTGGTCAGATGGGCAGTGGATCTCCAGCTGAAGGACTTCATCCATTCAGCAAGCATTCACAGAATCACAGAATAATCAGACATGGCTCCTTCTTCAAGGAGGTCCCAGTCCAGTGAGGAGAAAGAAAAATAAGAAATTGCAGCACAATTCTATGATAGTGGAGAAGGAGGGAGCTCTGAGAAGGGGGCATTTAACTCACCCAGAGATGCTGATGGAGCTGATTCTCCAAAGACTAGAAGGAGTTAGCCAGTTGGACAAAACTGGGAAGGGAATTCCAGGCAAAGCACACGGAGATGATATTGCATTTAGTGTTCAGGGAGCCATATGTGGCTGGAGGATATTGTGCACATGGTAAGAGGCAGCTGGGGCTGGAGTACCAGGTGGGAGCCAGGTCAAAGGGAACCTCCCTGAAGGAAGTGGGGAGCCAGTGGAAGCCAGGGAGTGCCCCAGTCTGATCGGTATTTGAGAATGATCCCCCTAACACCTGTATATGTGGGAGGTGGATCTGGGAGGCAACAGGGAAGTAAAGGATAAAACAGTGGCAGTGGGGATGGAAATGGGGGCAGATTTGAGAGCTACCCAGGTTAGATAGGATTTCACACCATTACAGGCAGGAAAAGAGAGGGCTTCTCCTTGTGGCATTGGCCTTAGCCTGGCCAGGATTTGGCCTGCCCTCCCAGCATCCTAGGGGACATACTTCCTAAGGGCCAAGCAGGAGAGGGATTTTTTTATGTGTAAGCTGGGGCTGTTGTTCTAGAGACCTGTTGGGAAGGGGAGGATTCCCTGTGTGGCTTCAAATTGGTAAAAGCTTCAGGAACTGTCATCCATTGACCATAAATCTGCCAGGGTATATTCATTCCCCAGTGAGGGGAAGATCCAGGCCAGACCCATCATCCTCTGTTCCTAGTTCCAACCCCATTAGTTTACACAGTTTTGATCCCTGCTATGCCCACAATGGCCACTAGGGATGCCCTAGTTCCCTCTGTTTCACTGAGATGTTGAAACACTTTCAGGCCTCTAACAGAGGGATAATTGAAGAAACAAAAAAAGTAATAAAATTTAACAAGAGAGTCTCCTCAGTGACACCACGGCATGGGTCTCACTTTGTAATTGGGCCCTTATTGGTGTGATCCTTTGATTGTCACCTCCTGCCTTCCCTGTCCCCTGCCCAGCTTCTGGCATAGAAGAGGCCATCAGAGAGTTGTTAACTGATGAATAACGATTTGCTGAGCCAGGTTTCTGAACTCTTCCAATGCTACACCTGAGTCCTTAGTTGCCCAGTGCTATGAACAGTGGCTGAAGCTGCCCCCATCCCTACTGCAACTTTTCTCCCCATCTGGGCCCTTGGGTCCCCCCTGCCCCTTGGAGAAATTGGAGTCATCATGGGGATTGAGTATATATTTGGCTTGGGGATTCCGGCATTGTACCTGACACCTCTTGATGATTATAGATATTTGTATTACTTTCAGTGGGAATAGGGAAGAGGAATGTGGGGTGTTTCCAAGTCTCCTATTATCAGAATTTCCAGCCCTACACAGAGGGAGGGTCTGTATTCTGCAGACTTGTACTAACAAATATAATGCCTAGTGTTGTATGAACAAATCATAGACTTTGGACTGTGACTTTGAGCAAGTTAATTCTCTAAGCCTCAGCTTTCTCATCTTCAAAATGGGATCAGATTGTTGTGGGGATGAGAGAGATAATAATACCAGGTTTTCCAACCTTGGCTCATTGTCAGAATAACCTTTTGTTAAACAGATTGCCTAGGCTGAACTCCAGACCTACAAGATCAGAATTTCCCAGGAGGTATTTGGAATATGCATTTTAATAAGATCCACGGGTGATTTTGACGATAATCGAAGTTGATTGTGCCCCAAAATTTATACATAGTCACACTCATGTTAGCAAGGGAGACCGACATTAAATCCTCTTCTCTTTTTCTTCACATTCAGCCAGACTAACACATATGTGGAGAGACACTCATTGTTAAAAAAAAAAACAAAAACAACTGTAAGCTGCCCCCTAGAGGTGGTTCTGGGTAAGAGAGGCTCTGGCTCAGGGAGGTCCCTTAGGAGAGTGGCTAAAGGACACCAGGACCAAAGGCTCTGGGCCCTGTTTCCGGACAGGAAACTTAGGGAATGGGGCCTAGCTTAGAAACCAACAAAGACCCACCCTTTCTTCTTATTAAAAAAAAAACAACTGTAAGGATGTGGCAAAAATGGAACCTTTATACTTTGCTGATGGGGGTGCAAAATTGTGCAGTCAATTTTGGAAAACAGCTTGGCAGTTTTTCAAAAAGTTAAACATAGTGTTACCATGTGACCGTCCTAGGTATATACCCAAAAGAACTGAAAACATTTGTCCACACAAAAACAGGTACATGAATATTCATAGCAACTTTTTCATAGTAGTCAAACTGGAAACAACCCAAATTTATCCATGAACTGATGAATGAATAAACAAAATGTGGTATATCCGTACAAGGGAATATTATTTTTCCATATAAAGGAATGAAATACATAAACAGATATACAATCTATCTTTGTTATTAAAATTTCAGGGGGGAAGTGATTAGGAAAAAATGTCTAAAAAGGCCCAAAGAGGGGCAATAATAAAAAAAAAAGATTGAGAGACTGCTTTAAGCAATCATATGTATTTCAGATAAATTAAGAGGAAACAAAGAGGAATGAAGTAGTGATTCATATTACAACATGGATGAACCTTGAAAACATTAAGTGAAAGAAGTCAAATACAAAGGGCCACATATTGTATGATTCCATTTATATGACATGACCAGAATAGGCAAATCAATAGACAAAAAATTTGCCTAGGGTTGGCAGGCTGGGAGTAGTGAGGAGTGACTGTTGATGGGTATGTGGGTCTCTCTTTTTTAAAAAATTTTTACTGTGATAACATTAACCACTTTCATGTGTACAATTCAGTGATATCAATTACATTCAAAATATTGTGCTACCATCACAAACAACCATTTCCAAATTATTTTTTATCACCCCAAACAGAAACTCTGTACCCACTAAGCAATAACGTAACCTGGCTACATTACATTTCAGGGTAACCCAAAATCTATTTTCTGACTCTGAATTTGCTTATTCTAAGTATTTCATATAAGTGAAATCACACAGTGTTTGTCCTTTGGGGTCTGGCTTATTTCATGCAACATGTTATCTTCAAGGTTCATCCATATTTTAGTAAGTAGCAGAACTTCATTCTTTTTTATGACTGAATAATATTCCATAGAATGTATATACCACATTTTGTTTATCCATTCATCTATGAATGGATGTTTGGTTTGCTTCCACCTTTTGGCTATTGGGAATAATGTTGCTATGAACATTGATGCACAAATATGTGTTTGAGTCCCTGTCCTTTGGTATTCTTTTGTATATTTATCTGGAAGTGGGATTGCTGGGTCATATGGTAATTCTATATTTAACTTTCTAAGGAATTGCCAGACTCTTTTCCATAGTGGTTGAATCATTTTACATTCCCACCAGCAATGTACTGTATAAGGTTTCCTATTTTCCTATTTCTGGGTATTCTCACTAACACTTGTTATTTTCCATTTTTTAAATAATAGTCATCCTAGTGTGTGTGAAGTGGTATTTCATTGTGGTTTTCATTTACATTTCCCTATTGTCTAATGACCTTGAACAGCTTTTCATAAGCTTATTGACCAATTGTCATATAAGGGAATTGTCATGGGGAAACAGCTGTTCAGGTCTGTTCCGGTTTGCTAAAGCTGCCGAAATGCAAAATACCAGAAATGGATTGGTTTTTACAATGGGGGATTATTAGTTCACAAATTTACAGTTTTAAGGCCATGAAAATGTCCACATTTAAAGCATCAAGAGGTAGATACCTTCTCTGAGGAAAAGGCCAGTGGTGTCCGGAATATTTCTGTTATCTGGGAAGGCATGTGCCTGGCATCTGCTGGTCCTTTGCTTCCAAGTTGCATTGCTGTCAGCTTCTGATTCCAGTGGTTTTCTCTTTAAGTGTCTGTTGGTTCTCAGTGACCTTCTCTGGGGCAAACTCTGGGCTTTATCTCGTACATCAGCATCTCAAACATCTTTCTGACTGCATCTCCAAAGGTCTGGGTCTGTGTCAGCTTTGAAGACCCACCCTGAATGAGTGGGGTCACATCTCTATGGAAACGATCTAATCAAAAGATGCTACCCACAAGATTGCATTAAAGAACATGGCTTTTCATGGGGTACATAACAGATTCAGACCAGCACAAGGTCTTTTGCCCACTTTTTTTAATGCAATTGTATTGAGATATAATCACATAACATACAATTATTCAAAATGTACAATCAGTTGTTTCACAGTATCATCCTATAGTTGTGCTTTTATCCCCACAATCAAGCTTTGAACATTTTCATTACTCCAAAAAAATAAAATGAAAACTAAAATAAAAAAGAATATACAAAACATCCCATTCCTCTCCTCCCCATTGTTCATTTACTTTTTTTAAATACAGTGTAACTGAGATATATTCACACACCCTACAGCCATCCACAGTGTACAGTTATTCACAGCACCATCATACAGTTGTGCGTTCGTCACCAGAATCAATTTTTGAACCTTTTCCTTACTCCAAATTAAAAATAAAAGCAAAAAAGAACACCTAAATCTTTCCATTTCCTCCATCCCACCCTATTCTTCATCTAATTTTTTTCCCAATTTTCCCACTTATCTGTCCATATACTGGATAAAGGGAGTGTGAGCCACAAGGTTTTCATAGTCACACAAGTAATCTACATAGTTAGACAATCGTCTTCAAGAATCAAGGTCACTGGGTTGCAGTTTGACAGCTTCAGATATTTCCCTCTAGCCATT
>PVKY010012902.1:0-11271 GCA_004027775.1 Bradypus variegatus | reverse complement strand
GGCCCCTCTGGTGGGTCCCAGGCCAGCCTGTATATCTGAACGGAGGTTGTCAGCAGGAGAGGGTTTGTAGCATGTTACAGAATACTCTAATTTTGCCATCCGTGATGGGGGAGGGTGAAATGCTAGGTTTGAAGAAGTGATGTGCGTATTTTAATGTGGACTCCCCCTCTGTCTCCTCCCCAACCCCTTCCTGGGTCTGACGCCCCACGCTCCTCAGTGACGTCATCCCACTGTTTTGAGCTGTGGGAGGCTCTAGGCCACATAAACACAGTGTAGTGAAGAGAGAGTGTTTTCTGCAGTTTGTCTTCCGGCCGACACCAGCAGGGCCCCCCTATCCCCACATACACACCTCCCCGCTCCTCAACCCCCCTAGGAAAGCTGTCAGAAAATGGTACCCAGACAACTTTGTTTATTTAGCCAAAACTCACACAGTATATGGCATTTACTAGGCACTGATCTAGGGCTTCCTACGCAGTCACTTTTTTAATCCTCCTACAAACGCTAGGAGGCAGGGACGACGGTCATCCTCATTTTACAGAGAGGGTAACAGGGGCTCGGGATGAAGAGATTTGGCTCAGGTCACCCAACTGGCCTGGCTGGTGTTCCACCCAGAGCGTCTGGCTCTTCATTGCTTGGTGACGAGGAGGCTAGGGTCATGCTGGCATCACAGAGGGGCCCAGGGTCTCTTTACTGAATGAACAAAGGGCTGGCTGGACAATCATAAAGGAAGTTTCTAGAATGCCAAAGGACTTGGGAATTCTGCTCAGCACCTGTTACTGGGCCCCAGGAGAAACCGATGAAGTAGCCTCTAGCTTTTCCTGCCCTGGGAATTTCAGTGGGAGGTGCTGGTACCCCATGGTACCCCATGTGAACAGCCTGGGTTCACAACCCACCCCCACCCCCCATGCACTAGCTGGGTTACCTTGGACAAGTCACTTAACCTCTCTGTGCCTCAGTGTCCTCCTCTGTCAAAGGAGAGAGGATTCCAGCACTTTCCTCCCAGGTGCTGGGAGGATGGAGGGCCTGGCCGGTGTGAAGAGCACGGATGTGGTGAGCACTCGGCGATGCCAGCTGCTTTCCAGGCTCCTGTGCCATCTGGTTGCTTCTGCAGCACGCTGACTTGCACCCATTTGAGGAGTGGCTTGGAGGGGGGACCCTCCCAGGTTTTCAGCGCAAAGGCCTTGGCTCAGAGGGGCCGAGGGGTGTCTGGGAGCCACGGTGCTCACACCAACACCATAGCGCAGGGACAAGGGCTCCTCGCATCTCCCACGGTATACCCAGATTCTTCTAGAATCCTCTAGATGCCATGTGCACATTGGGGCCCAGGGCAGCCACGTTTACCCTACACGATACACACCTCCCGCCCTCCCCGGCCATGTGGTGACTGTTCCAGGACCCTGGGGGCTCACGTGCAGGCCCTCCTGATGGGTGTGTCTGTCTGTCTTTAGGGGGAACTGGATCGGAGAAGCCCCCTACAAAAACGGCCGGCCCTGCTCGGAGTGCCCACCCAGCTACGGAGGCGGCTGCAGGAACAACCTGTGCTACCGAGGTAGGACGTGACTGCAAAACACATTTGGAATGGATTTTCCTTCCAGTCCCTGAGTCACAGGATGATGTTACATAAAAGAGGGAAATTAAACAACAAAGTCAAAATCACCCGCTGCCCCCATGTCCGCCCCGACGCAGCCGCGGTTAGCACGTTCCCTCATTTCCTCCATCCAGCGCCTCTCCCACTTCAGGAACAGGCCAGGACAGAGCCTGGGCTCCAGGCTGTGCGCCCCCCTCTGCCCCTTGGCCCCACGGAGCTTCCCAGTGCGAGTCACAGCCGCGGGGACAGGGCCTGGGTGGCTTTGCAGACAGCTGTGGCTCGGCCTGGACGTCCCGGGGATGTTCCCTCCCGGTGGCATCTCCTGTGACCCGCGCTGAGCCGGAGCTCGGACGTGGCACAGAACCCAGCCACGGCCCTTGGGCTCATTAGCGTTCAGCCTGGTACAACACAGATGATTAAACCGGAAAAAATGTTAATGTGATTGTCACCGAAGGAGCCTTCCCGGCCGTGTTCAGGTTCTCCCCTTCCCTGCTTGCTGGTTTCATGGCCCTCCTCCCCCAGCTCAGCCGGACCTGAGGGTTCAAAGGCCTCCTTCTCTCCGCCCCTTCGCCCCTTTGCTGACTGTTGGCCGTTTGGGACGTTTCCACTTTTCCAACTACTATCAACAATGCACGTTTTTCGGGCCTAAAGCTTTTCTCATATTTTGGACTATTTCCCCAGGCCCTGTCCCAGAGGCGGCATAACTGGATCAGGGGAGCTGACCCTCTTTTCATGGCTGGGATTGGCTGTTTGCACGTGGCTCCGTGGGCAGCCTTGGGGTGGCTGGGAGGGAGCCTCTCGGGAAGGCGGGGCAGGAGGCCCTGCTCGGGTGGGGGGAGGGCTAGGCAGGGGTGGGGTGCCCTCTGTGCCTTGCTCCCCTGCGGGAGGGGGCGTGGGACAGTGCAGGGGGCTCTTGGTGAAGGGGCAGTGGCCAGACCCTCTTGGCAGCCTGGGTTCCCTGGTCACTGATGCTTCTGCCCAGGGCGGGGCAGTTTCCCGGGGTGGACAGAAGCAGCAGGGACCTGGGCATCTGAGCCGGGCCATGGTGTGTCTCAAAGTCTGTCTGTGACGTCTGTCTGTGTACAGTCTGTGTCTGGGCCCCGGGCTGTGACTCACGTCTGGGCAGCTGTGTGTCACCCCAGGCAGAGGGGCTGAGCTCGGAACCTGGAGACAAGGCTTTCCACTCTGGCTCTGCTGGAAACTCCCTGCAGATTTTTGTCTGGTCACGTGAACCCCTTGAGCTCTCTACCCCTCAGTGAAGTGGGCATAACGCCAACCTTGCCTTACACACCTTGGGGCTCAGACGAGCAGGTGTGTGCCTCCGGTATGAGTGTGTGCCTGCTCTGTGTTAGGATGGCACCAGGTGATGGGGGGGCGGGGGCGGGGGTGGGGGGAGCAGACCGCCAGGACCCCAGACCTCACAGGAGTGAAGTCCTGCCAGGGAAGGGCACATCTGCCAGGGGAAGCCGTGGATGCATTGACATCATCTGCGGGCTCAGGAAGTGCTCCCCGAGCTGGTGGAGGAGGAGGAAGAGGGACTCGGCACGGAGAGCAGGGACAGGTGTTTCCCGCAAGAGGACCTGCGTGTGCTAAGGCTTCGGGGCCCGAGGCAGTGTGGTTAGGAGAGTGGGAAAGAGACCAGCCCACACAGACGTGCAGACGCACCTCTGGACAGACAGCCATGCCTGCCATGGGGGCAGGGCCCGGAAGTGTGTGTGAAGTGGGAATTCCCCTTCATGTCCTCCGCTCCAGCACCTCTTCTCTGTTACCTTTAGGGCTGGGATATCTCCCCGGGTATCCCCCCACTGATTGAGTTTTAGAGTCGGACACACCTGCTATAAGAATTTCAACCCTGCCATGGCCCAGCCTCTCCGAGCCTCAGTCTTCCCGCCTGGAAGTGGGTGGGGGTCATGGTGCCAATCCCCGGGGGTCGGGGTCGAGCCCCACCCACCTGGCCCCTTCCGCGTATTCCGGCATCCACCGTCCCTCCTCAGGCAGCTCCTCGTCCTTGCCAGGGCCCTCCAGAGGGGTCAGGCCCCCGTCAGACCCTGAGCACGGACTCCGGGACGGCAGGCGAGAGCAATGCCCACTGGGGCTTCTCCCAGCTTCCCCATCACTCTCTGTTCAAATCCGGAGCTTTTAAAGCGCAGTGCCCGTGGCAGTGTGTGCTTGCCAGACACTGTCCTGGTGAGGGGTGGTCTCAGAGCAGCAGAGCAGGGCGTCTCCCCACCCACAGGTTGTGTGGACTCAGCATGCTGCTCATCCTCTCTGGGCCTCAGTTTCCCCATCTGTAACAGTGATAGTAACACCCTTCCCAGAGAGGACTTGTGGGGTGCATGGGGTGTGAGTAGAGCTCCTTGGAAAGGAGTCACACCTCCAGGGAGCCTGCCCTGACTTTCAGACAGCGCACCCCACTGGTATGACACCCTAACTGCCCTGGACTGTGATCATCCTGTTCCAACTGCCGGTTCACTCCCGGGCTGCAGGGGCACAGGACAGGGGCTGTGCGTGGTGTTCGAATAAGCATAACCCCAGTATCCACGGAGGGTTGTTTCCAAGGGCCAGGTGCACACAGAGACACCTCTGCTTCAGCTGAGCAGTTTACTCACCAGGGGAGCCTCTGCGCTTACTTCTTTATTTTTGCTGGAAGATGCCCAACTTCCCTTGGCGGGCTTCCCGATTCCTCAGCTAACCATGCAGAAGATCTCCTGGAAAGCGGCTTAGCTGCATAAGCTGCTTAATCAGCGTCGTAAGGTGTCTGGTGAGGCCTTCACCTATAATAGAGATGGGGCAGGGATCAGTATAGGAAAAACTGGCGTCCCCTCCCCTTCACCTTCCATGTGTAGATAAAGGGTGCTGGAGAAGGCTGGCTGTGTGAGCCCGGGCGGTGGCTCAGCCTCTCTGAGCTTCCGTTTTCCCACCTGTGGAACAGGGCTGAGCCTGCCTCCCAGGGCAGTGAGGGGATTCCGTGAGAGGAGGAGGGAGGGCCTGGCACGTGAGCATTTCACCTGCCCTCAGCGTTAACTGGGAGTTTGTCACCATTTGTAGAATGAGGGGGGTCCGTAGCCCGATGTAAACAGTGTCACATGCCCCGAGACTCCCCGGCCTGAGCTGGAAGGTGCATCCAGAGCAACCATGAGTGAACTCACGGAATTTCCCCCAGCCGTCGCCGATCCACACGGAATCGTAATTAAGACGTCCTCAAATCCAGCCTGGCTACTGGGTTGGCATGCCACTTTTCCATGTGTGCGGCTGAGGGCAAGAACTGTCTGCCCATTTTCTTAAATAGTGAGCCCTCAAATGTCATAGCCTGCTCCCCCAAGCTATATTAGGCTGAATAAAGCTGTGATTATGAGGTATAAAAATCGTAGAGGCCAGTGGAAGAAAACCGGGCTTATTTCAGAGACAGCCCCGGCTTTCAGTCAAGAGCAAACCTGAATAGCTGCTTTCAAGAGCAGCCCGGACAAGAGAACAGGCAGCAGATGTTTATAAACCCGGCAACTTTGTGAGCTTCCACCCATAGCTGTTGGCTACAGCTGGTGCGTTCATAGTTCCCTCCTTCCATTTCTTTCAACTTTCTCGCTGGGTATCTATATTTTTCCTGAGATGACGGAATTCTTTGGGGGTTTTGGTTATTTACCCATTCAGTGGCTTTTATTAAGCAGCTACTATGCACTGGGTATGCAGCAGGTTGTGAAGCAGACCTGCTCCTGGCTCCTGGAGTTTACAGGCCAGGTCTGGAGAGAAAGGCAGGCACTGGTGAAGCTGCGGCTGCGATGAGCTGCCGAGGAGCCATGCGTGGCGTTCAGAAGCATCTAGAAGGGCAGATCTGTCACTCAGCACTGCCGTTCGCCCTCGAGCTTAGAGCCTGTCTCTCCTCCTCCCAGTCTCCCTGGGACAGGTTACTTGGGGGTGGTGGTGGAGGGGTAATGAGCCCCTCCAGGGAGACGGAAACAGAAGATCCCAGCCTCAGGAAGCATCAAAAAACCCTCATGCAGGTGCTTAGTTTTGTACAGAAGAGAGGCCAGTGGCCGATTAGGGGAGCTGGAAGTAAGACTTGAAGATCGATGAACACGTGATGGGACTCGAGTTTGAATTCCGTAGTACAGAGGCCCATGCACCACCCATAGCAAGTTGCATCATTCCTGCTCATTGAAGTCACCAGACTTGTATTGATCAGGGTTCTCCAGAGAAACAGAACTGACAGGATATGCATAGGCAGCCAGATAATATAAATATCGTGAGATTTATTATAGGAATTGGCTCATGCAACTGTGGGGATGGGCAGGTCTGAATTCATAGGGCAGGCCACACATTGGGAACTGCAAGGAAGGTTTCGATGAATTCCCCGGGAAAAACCAGCTGGCTGAAGCTGAGATAGAAATTCTCTCTTCTGACTGCTGAAATTGTCTCTTCTTCCTTTAAGGCCTTCACCTGATTAGATGAGAGTCCTCTCATTACTGAATGTCGATTGTAGATGCAATCAGCTGTAGATGCAATCAACTTACTGATGATTTAAATCCACAAAGTACCCTCACAGTAACAAGCAGGCCAGTGCTTGACCAAACAATGGGACAGCATCACCTCACCAAGCTGACAGCTGAACTTAACTGTCACAGCACCCAAACACACCTACCATCTTTTGCATTTGGGAGCTCCAAAGGCAGGGCTTTCCAACTCAGGTCTGCAGACATCTGCGGGGTGTTGGGGCGGGGTGCAGGGGGTGGGGGGAGGGCAGGCCTTAAAGGTGGGAAGGAGCCCAGTGGAGAGACACTGATTCAGCTTCATAAGGCCACTCAAGCAAAGGAAAACAGCATTTTACAGCAATCGACACACCTGGAGCTCTGCCTACAAATTCTGGCAAGCACTTGATGGATGTCTTTCATGATGAAAACCAGAAGACAAAGAACTGATGCTTAAAAGTGCAATATGCTCAGTTCATCGTAATGTTTTAAAACATGGGGCTGTGGTTGGAGAAATAATAAATGGTGTTCTCAGGGTGGGGGAAAGATTGGGACCCAGGAAATAAACATTTTTTTAACCTGGAGTTGGGTCTTTGGAGGGTTCTACAGGTGATCCCACGTTCCTGGGCAGCAAAGCTCCAGTGCAGAGAAAGGAATTGAGCTGGTCACAGCCCCCTCACTCTTGGGGTGGAGTAGAGGCAGGACTCGCTGGTGGGAGAGGAAACTGCTGAGTTCCATGAGCACTGGCCCAGGAAGACATGACTCCCCGATGACAATGTGGGGGCAGGGGCCCTCCGGGGAGGCAGCTGCTGTTCTGGGCTGGTCACTATGTGTGGAGGAAGTGGCACAAGAAACTATTACGATCATCCCAGCATGGGTGCTGGAGCCCCTAACCAGGCAGGCCCAGTGACGGGAGAGAAGCCAGTCCGTCCTGGCTGGGAGAATTCCAGCCAGCCAAGGTCTCTTCTCAGACACAACTTTGTCTTTGCAACTGAAACGATTCTTTGTTGAAGCCAAACCTCAACCAAGGTTTGTTTTCAAATTCCTTTTTTTTTCTTTCTCAAGTGCATTTTTGCTGAATCCCTGTATGTTGTTTTCTCTCCCTCTTCACTATGAAGAAGAGACATACGACCGAAAACCCGAAACTGATGCGATGAACGAGGTGGAAACAGCACCCATTCCTGACGAAAGCCATGTCTGGGTGCAGCCGAGGGTGAACAGACCAGTGAAGCCCAAGACGACCCCCACGGTCAGCTACATGAGTGAGTCCGGGCGCGGGTCGCTGCCCTCCCGGGCCCCCCAAGCACAGGGCAGGGCGGTGTTTTCTGGGGCAGATGGAGCAGAGGAGCCCATGGGTTGAGATGGGTCCAAGTCAGCAACCAGCAGGAACAGGGTGGGGTGTTGGTTGCAAAAGTGCAACCCTAAGGCATCTTGAAAAATATTTTAATGTCCTTTTTAAAAGCCAGCATTAGAGGAGCTGCACTGGGTGTGGGTCTCACCTGCCCCCACCCAGGCAGGTATTTTGAGGTTGGACATTCCCTTGTCCTTTCGAATGGGAACCGGGTGGACCTTGGGGCCCTCGTGGGAGGAGAGAGCAGAGTGCTTGGCCCCGAGGCTGGCCGCTGGGTGCCCCTGCCCCACCCACGGGCTCGGGGGTCTGGGGCTGGTTCCCGACTCTGGCGAGCAGGCCTCCACCAGGGATGCTGCAAGGGCCATTGGCGGGAATGTGGGTGACCCCGTGCCAGCCAAGGCCTCCCTCCAGCATGACCCAGTGGCTGAGCGTCCACGGCAGCTGAAGGGCCTGGTGCTGCCCTCCACCCAGCTTTCCTGGGCTTGCTGCAACCCCACCCCCACCCCCACCCCCAAGCTGTTTCTTCTTTCTGTGCTCTTCCAGCCAGGGTGGGACTCCGCTGCCCTTCCCGCTGTCCCCGAGCTGTGCTCACCTGTGTCCAGAGCTGCTGTTTCCCAAGGGTCAGGCCGGGGAGAGGCAGAGGCGCCTCCAGCCATGTCAGCTGGACTCACCCTCAGCTGGAGGCCCAGTGTGTGCACATTCTAATTGGAAGCCTCTCTCCTTTTCTCATCCTTTCTGTCCTCTTGTGCTCTCCAGGGTCTTTTCCCCCTAACTTTCTGCCTATTAATCATCCTGTGGCTTTTTTGACCAGGGAATACGCTGATGGACTTTTCTATCCACAAGTTCAAAATGGTTCCCTTGTTTCTTTTAATAATACCAAATTTTAACGTAACATATATCGTTTTCCAAACAGTACTCCCAGACAGTGATAGGCCCATGTAAAATAAACAAAAAATGTAAAGCTTGGCAGAAAAATCTTGGTTGTGGGGGAAGAGGACTCAGCCCCAGGGTTTGACAAAGCCCCTCCTTCCCTCATGTAACTCCTGCTCTCCAGGAACTCTGTAGCCAGCACCATTCCCAGGCTTCATAAAATGCCTCATTTTACCCTCAGAGAAACACTCTAATGAGCCCCAAATTCAAACAAGCAAATGGAACCTCAGAGAGGGGAAGTGACTTGCCCAGGGCCACTCATCTGTTCAGTGGTGGGTCTGGGGTCGAGCCCCACACCTGGAGCCTGTGAGCCTCAGGCAGTGTCCTGCTCCCCCGAGGGCCTGGGTTCCAGAATGCCCCTCGGGTCCCAAACTCACCCTCCTGACATTGAGGAGTTTCTGGCTGTGACGTAGTTTTCTGCGTTTGTCTCCTAGCCCAAGTTGTCCAATGTGACACCAAGATGAAGGACAAATGCAAAGGGTCCACATGCAACAGGTAAGGTCTCAGCTGTCCCTGTCTTGCTGCTGCCTTTAGCCCTTTGAAGCACCCTCTGGGGAGTTAGGATCCATCAGTCAACCGTGACCCAAACCAAGCTGGGTTTTAACACAAAAGATGTTCTCTCCTTTTAATACAAAAGGTGTTCCAGGTTGAGCAGGAGGCTAACTCAGTTGGTGTCCTGCCATAAGTTCGGCTGACCAGGCCATGCCCAAGCTCCCCCAGACCACTGCTGTTTACCAGGAGCTTGGTGCACAGAGACGACCCATTTCTGTAGATCTCGAGTGGGGTTTTTCAACCTTGGTGCTACTGACAGTCAGGGCTGGAGATTCTCTGTTGGGGGCTGTTTTAGGCACTGTCGGATGTTGGGCATCATCCCTGGCCTCTCCCCACGAGATATCACCAAATGGCTCCTGGATGGGGGGCAGAAACACCCGAGCTGAGAACCACTGCCTTCGAGGGCTGACCCAGGGCCTGCGTATATATTCCAGCAGATGTGTCTTCCCTGCCCAGCTGGCAGGCCATTATGAAATGCATTCCAAGGGCATGGGGGGCATAACACCCCATTATTTTAACCCAGTGGTTCCCAACCCTTACAGTGGTGTGCTGTAACTGGCCTCAAAAAGAAACATGCAAGCAACACTTGACCTGTAGCATTTGCCGGTTTCCATGATGTAAATGCATCCGTGGGGCTGACTCCCAGCCCACCCACAGTTTAACAACCAGCTTGCAGGATTCAGGAGGACTTAACAGACTGCCTGTGCTGCCAAGGAGAGCCCAGCATTTCCCTGGCTGGTGCATTGGAATCATTTGCAGGAAGCTTTTAAGAGATACTCACTCCACCCAGATGCTGATTTGGTCAGTCTGGGACAGGGTGCAAGCATCACCTCCGCCCTGGGTGATTTTAATGTGCACCCAGGGCCACGAGCCCAAAGCTGGAGTGTGGTTCTCAAACCTTCAGGCTTAGCGGAATCTCCTGTGGGGTTAAGTGTTGGGGTCGTGGCCCCCCGCCCGGAGCTCCTGATTCAGGGATTTGCTGCCCGTACTTTGAGAAACACTGAACTAGAGGAAGGGACGAGTTACCCACCTGCACCTGGGATGAGAGAACGTGGTCATGGAGGCATCTGCTTGGCGTGGTGCGAACAGGAGCTGGGGCGTGGGCTGGGGACGGGCGGGACAGAGCCTGACGCCAGGGAGGTGGATTTGGGCGATGGCAACAGCCATTTCCACACGGCGCTGCTCCTCTGACGATTCATTTACTCCTAAAGGTGTCCCTGCTAATGGGTCGGTAGCTCCTGTCCCCTGAGGCTGGGGATGGCTGACCAGTGGTCCCAGTTGCCAGAGACTCTCCTAGGTTCAGTGCTGAGCATCCTGGGAAGCCCTCGGCCCTGGACGGGGCACCCTGGCTGGGACTGCTACTTGGGCAACGTCTTTCTGGGAGACGCTGCGGACTCTCAAATGAGGTGAAGCTTGCAGAACCTAAAGGAATCCCTGACTGAAACGTCCCCAGGGAGCCACCCCTGTGTCAGCGTCGGTCTCTCATCCCTCTTCTCGTTCAGTGCCAAGCTATGGAAACACCACCTGTGTAAGGAGCAGATGTGTTCAAATCGTGGGGAGCTTGGCCTGAGATTATGCTCGGGGCTGGGGGCTCCATTCCACCCCTGTGTGAAGGTCACACCAAAGAGAGGGTTTAGGGCTGGGGAAGATGTCGGGTGGGGACTGTTAGTGGCACTGCTTGGGCTATTGACAGACCCAGCAGGCCTGCTGTAGCTTCCTGATGGGTCCCACCAGGTGAATTAGCTGCCAAAGGGTCCCCCAGGAGTTGAGTGAATTGCTCCGGCTGATGGAATCGTTTAATGCTGTCCGTCCGGATGTTGCGGAATGCCTGCCAAGCGGAGCGAGTGTGGTTTCGGCAGTGCGGCTGCCGGGTTGCTCTTTCTGGCAGCAGCCAGCCAGCAGGTACAGCCACCTTGTGCCCACCCTCAGGTTCCTGGTGGGAGGAGCAGATCAGCGGCAGGGAGCACGGTGCTTGTCTTCCTAGGAATTCTGGCACCCATTCGGCTCAAACTGGAGTTATTTAAAAGCACATGTTGGAAAGGGAAGGCGCCAGATCCTGTTTTATACCACAGGGATTTGGAATTTGGCTTGCCGGAGGATCCTTCACTCCAGCCTCAGCAGGTGTGTGATGAAATATGCTTTGAACAACCCGGGATGTTCAGTGAAGCTATTCAACGGGATCCTAGGCTTTCCCACAAAATGCTGGCAGTAGCTCAGCAAATACTGCCCAAGTGCAACCAGTTACCTTGGGGGTAAGATGAGGACGTGGCCTCAGTCGCTGTTGGGTAGCCGCCTAGACTTCTCAGGCCCTGTGCACGGGGTTAGAGTGACATTTGCAAGTCTCTACCAGGTGAACTGGGAAGAAAGCAGGCAGCTCCTGAATTGTA
>PVKY010012901.1:0-11285 GCA_004027775.1 Bradypus variegatus | reverse complement strand
GCTGGCTTCATTCTGAATCTTCGGAACTCACTTTCCAGGGTGTGAAGTTCACAACACCATCGAGAGACCCCTGTGGGCTCCCTGTTTGCCGGCAAAGGCATGCCCATCTCTCTTTTGCTCTGTGCCCCCCACAGCAGCACCAGACACCCGCAGCACCCTCCCAGCTGGCTCCCTGTCTCATCTGTAAGTGATAGTGTCACCCCTCGTGAGGCTGCCCTCCAGCCCCCATGTAGGTGTCCTTTGTGGGAGTGGAGATAAGGTTCATGCTACCTACCCCAGGTGAGGGGTCCTGGCAGGCATTTCCAGACTGCCTCCTCAAGTACCAGGGCCTCCTTCACATACCTGTGCCCTCTGGGAAAGGGGGGCGGGCAGCACATTCACAGGGCTGCACACCCCAGACTTGGCTTGAATCCTGTGGTCTACCCCCACTGCCCATCCCCCAGCTCCTCGGTTCCATGGTTCCCAGGGATAAAGGGCAAGCAGGGGACAACCAGGAGGCCTAAGTTCAAGTGACCCCTATTCAATGCACCTCTTTAGCTAGGTGCTGGGGATGGAGGAGGAGGATGATCACAACCCATCCCCACCCACCCCCAGGAACCACATGTGCCCTGTGACACTGGACAATCCCACCCCCTTTGTGTTAATCAAGGGGATGAAAACTCCAGATCTTAACTTCAGGGAGGGGGTTCATGGACCCTGTAGAAAAGCTGGTGGAAACCAAAAAACCCCACCCTTTTATAAAAAAACCTGCTTACAAATTTTAGCATACTATTCAGGGTGGGGGGGGAGCTGAGGGCTCCCCATGGAGTGACCCCTAACATTCCATGGGGGCCACTTTCAGAAGCCCTTGATAGATGGTTCCTAAGAACCTCTCCAGCTTCGGCTTTCTGAGATTCAGTGCTCCGCAGCCACAGTCAGAAGCCAGGTGGAGCAGCCCCTTCCCATCCCCTGGCAGCCAGCCCCAGAGAAGGCGCAGGGAGGGCGCAGTTCTCCCCTCATCCCTCCCCAGGGTGCTACTGGGGCTGAATCACTATCACTCACTGAGCCAATCTCCTGCTCCAACGCCGGCCGGAGCCCCACTCCTCTTCAGGAGAACAAAATTAAAAGAGATCTGTCCTGGAGCAAAGACAGCTCATCTCTCTCGTCCAAGCAGTGACAGCGTCCCTGGGCTGGGGGCCTGGCTGCAGGTGGGGATTGCTGGGCCAGAGTCCGAGCAGGAGGCTGAGAGCCCAGCCCCCGGCACACCGCCGCGGTCCTCCTGCTCGGGGCAACCCCCTCCCTCCAGCCCCTCCTTCGGCCCTCTCCTCCCACCCACTTTAGCAGAGGAACGTTCTAAACAGATTCAATTTAAAATTTCAGAAGCAATCCCTTCCCACATTTTTAATGTTCATGGCCCCAGCATTAGGCCCTCATTTGCTCATTTGTTCAATCCTTCACTCAACAAGTAGCTCGATTTGCCACCTCTTTGCTGGAGCCTCCCTTTCTGGGGATCCAGGCTGAAGTGCAGGGCCCCGCTGGTGCTCTCACAGTGAGGGCTGCTTGGAGGCTCCTGCTGAGCTGTGAGCTGCCTGAGGGCACGGACCCTTTGGATTTGTTTTTGTTACCTGTGGCCTGGGTCTGTGCCAAGAGGGCTGACTGCACGTGTTGACTGGACCCACCAGGTGCCAAGCACGGGGTAGGCCCCAAAGGACTGACCCAGAGTGATTCAGGAACAAGCAAAATGCCTCTGTGACCTGTGCAGCAACAGGGGTGCAGCCCCCACCCCAATACTCTTCCCTTTATCGACTCCACCCACATTTCTGGCCACACTGGCCACATCCTCAGCAGAACTCCAGAGCTGGATTAGGTTCCCCCAGGCAGACAAGTTGCCCAGCTCCCCAAGATCCTCTGGCCATCACCACCACTAGCCAGGACACAGGGCCAGAAGAGAGGGCTTAAAGAAGGCATGGCTGAGAGGAGAGCAGAGGATGGTGAAAAATTCCAACATGGCTGATCGTATAAAGAATGGGGAGAGGCTGGCAGAAGAGAGGAAGGGTGGAAAGCCATTCTCTTGGTCTGCCCCTGACCAGTTGCTTGCTTTGGCTTCACTGTGAGAGAATATTGTTCCAAATGCCATGGGGACAGCAAACCCATGGCAGAAAATAACCAAAGCCCTCAGAACTGGACTTTGAGGACCCACATTTGGAGATATTCCCAGCCCCCCAGTTCTTCTCCTCCAGGGAGTTTGCAACCACAGCAAAAGTCTAGACTGAATCCCTTTGTGTGGGTTCCAGGGGCCCCACGGAGTAGAACCACTCAGACCTAGGAAAGAGGGGCCCTGCCCTAAGCTGGCAAACTTCCTTAAAGGGCTAAGACACTATTTCAGGCTTGGTGGCCATACACTCTCTTGAAACAATTCCATCCTTATAGCTCAACAACAGCCATAGATCATATGTAAACAAATGGGCGTGGCTGTGCTCCAGTAAAACCTTACCAACAATCCAGGCTGTTGCCTGCAGTTTCCCACGTGTTACACGCCTGCACGTGCACAGTGAAGGACAGACGGGCACCTCGTCACCCGAGGTGATTACGCTCAGCCGTGGCACGGTGCAGCCCATAGTCTTCTCCTGATTGACACTGTCAGGGTCCCAGGGAAAGGCTTCTAGGCTCTTCTGCTCTATGGCCTCGAAATAGAAGACAACAGATTCGGGATACCGTGAAGTGTTCTGGGATCTGCTGCTGCTGACATCAGACTCCACTTCAGAGTATGGAGAGGGGAAGAGCCTCAGAAGCCCTTCAGCAAGAGAGAGGAAAGATTAATTAGCTTTCCAAATTATTGCTCTTAGAGAGCACAATGCAATAGATTCATGAAAAACAGTATCGTTTCCAAGTAAGGCCAAGTGTCCATTTCCTAGCCCTCTTTGTGTTCCAATTAATGATGCTGGATATATTCACAGATAATAATCTATTATTTGTAACATTTGCTACAGTTGACATGGCAGCTAAAGAACATTTTGCTCCATTAAATAATTCATATTAATCCTATGGCATGGATGTAGGTCTGGAGGTAAAAAGTACTCTACTGATCATTACATTGACAAAACTGAGCATTTAGTTTTGTCAACAGCTGTATTTTTATAAAAATATTTAATAATATTTACATATATTTTTCAAAACTTTTAAATACAATTTCAACCTTAAATTCTTTTTATTTAAATTTTGATATTCACTATTTATAATGGGCATTATCCTTTTAATTTTAAATTTAATTGATCATTTTGAATAATTTTTTGGAAACAAAATAATTTTACTTTTTCAATTTGTTACTATTACTTGAACTCAAATGTTTAATGAAAATATATTCAAATTTTGTACACTTTGAACACAATTTCATTTTATTTTGTAATCCTTTATCTGAGCTATCCAAGATAGCAGCCACTACCTACATATGGCTATTGAACAGTTGGAATGGAGGCTGGTCCAAATTGAGATGTCCTGTAAGGGCAAAATACACACTGAATTCCAAGGGCCCACTATGAAAAAAGAACATAAAATCTTGTATCAATTTTTTTTATGCTCATTACCTGTTGAAATCGTAACATTTGGGACATTTGGATTAAATAAAATATATCATTAAATCTAATTTCACCTGTTTCTTTTTACTTTTTTAATGTGGCTCCTAGAAAATTACATGTGTGTCTCACATTTGTGGCTGTATTTTATTTCTATCAGACAGGACTGCTTTAGATCACTATTGTCAACAGAACTCAAATTATATGAAAATTGTGATTATAACAACAAAATTGGTGATTTTGCTGAGATACTGGCAAGCAAAATAAATTGTATGGAATAAATGTTTAATAATTTAGATAGTATGCACATCAAACTTGTGTGATTTTAACACTGACTTATCTGAAATTTCTCATTATTCTTACGTCATTAAGTTTTCTGTTGATCTTTTTGAGATATAATCTACATGCAGTGACAGGCCCTGATGTTAAGCGTCCAGTTGGGTGAATTTGGACACCTGAGCTGCCAGCACCCCAATGAAGCTATGACAGCTCTGTCTCTCCAGAATGGCTCCCCAAACTCATTCCAGTTAAATCCATCTCCCAGAGGCAACCACTTTTCTGATTTCTATCCCCATAGATTCATTTTCCCCATTCTTGAACTTGATATAAAAAGAACCTTGCAGCATGTGCTCTTTTGCACTGGCTTCTTTTGCATGTCTTTATTTTATTACTCATCTAAGCATCAGCCCACTGAGATGGCACAATAATAAGTAAACTCAGTTGTCTTTGATTTTTGCCACTGTAAGTTTACCCATATTTTTCAATTTGGCCATGATGAAGGTACATTTGCCAAGGGAGGAGGATGGGACCTTTTTTATGTAACAGTCTGTAAGCTGGAATCATGGCTTTTAGAGGTTGAGACACGTGGTATCGGGGTCCCCTTTTGCACCCTTGCCCTGGGCCTGCCAGGAAGGAAAGGGGAGAGTGGTCAGGGCTGAGGAGGGGACTCAGGACTGCCTTGTGGAGTCTCCTCGGGCCGACTCTCTGAGGACACAAGGACACGTGGGTGGAAAGATCAGGGTGGTCTGGAGATCCGTGAAGGGGGGCAGGAAGGGGGTCTGAGGTGCCTATTCCACTGACAAATATTTATTGAGCATCTATTATATGCCCACAGTGTGCTGTTTTAGGGTTACAATGAGGAAAAACACATGAAAGGACACCCCACTCTGCCCTCATGGAGTTTACAAATTGTTAGAAAGATAGATAATAATCAGATCATCACATATGCAAGGGATAAAACCTACAGGATCCAGCCCAGATTTTCTAGCTGAACATTCGAGCCTTTATCCCTGCTATTTCTTCTGCTGGAGAACCCCTCTTGCTCTGTCTTCCACCCATGGCAGTCCCTGCTTATTCAGCGAGGCCTGTTTCCAAATGCCCCACCTTTGGGAAGTCTTCCTGGCAGCTCCTGTCTGAATTTGCAGCCCCTTCCTCAAAATTCCCACAGCACCTTCTCCCTTTGTGCTGGGTGGGTGTCCTCTGTCTCTGCATCTGTTCTCCCACCAGTGAGAGTTGTCTGGTGTGGATGGGGGCTGGAAGGAGGAGGCAACGTGCTTTAAGGCCTGGGTTTGAGTCCTGCTTCACCACTTAAAGAGCTCCAAGACTTTGCACAGGGAATTACCCTCTCAGAGTCTCAGTTTCCTGATCTGAGCAAGGGAAACAGCAACGTTTACTTCATTTGATTTTTGTGAAGACTCTGTCTCCTGGCCCACGCAGACACCGAGTAAATGTTGGTCGTCATCCTTTCCACCCCAACCACCCTTTTTTGGAAAGCCCAGGACCCCCTTGAAAGGGAGCTGACCGATCTCACCTGGCCTGCTGGCCTCTGCATCCAGGGCTGGCAGGGCGCTTCAGAACAGACAGCAGCTGGAACAGGGCATGAGAAGGGACAGAGACAGTCTGGAGATTCAGGGCGGCAGAACTGGGTGTATCGGTCCTCATGTATAAGGTGACTAGGGGTAGGAAAGAGGTGGCTTCTCTGAGGCAGCTTCCAGACATGACATCAGCTGCCAGGGAGAACTCTGTGTGGTAGGCAGGACAGGCCCAGAGCAGCTGGAACCCAGGTGGGCACTGCCAGGAGCAGGCCCAAGACGCTGGACCCCTGCCCAATGTAGCTTCCCAAATCCCCTCTTCTCCCCATTCTTAGAATGTGGCCACCACCACTGCCAATAAGCCTGGCAGCTCTGGGGTCCTTGTTTTCCAGAGCAGCCTGGGAGCCGGGGACTTTGCCAGGCTGGTCACTGGCAAGTCAAGGTGTCCTGGCCTGAGTTCCCCATCTGTCCAATCACCAAGGCCTGGACTCCAGAACTGGATGACCAGCTGTCCTGAAACAAAGCCCCCCAACCCCATATCTAAGGAACCCACCTCAGCCCCATCCCAGACAGAGAAAACAGGACAGGAGCCCTGATCTTGAACATACTGCTCCAGTCTATGAATTGGACTAGTCGCTTCTCTTCTCTGAGTGCCCATTTTCTCATCTATACAGTGTAAAATAAGCATGATTCTCCCTACCTCTAGATTGCTGTGATTATAAAATGAGACCATGCAAGGGATGCATTTTACACTTGGGCCAACTTGCTGTGTGACCTTAACTGAGTTGCTGCCCCTCTCTGTGCCTAAAAGGCAGCACTGGGGCAGAAGTTAGTAATGTCCCCTGCACTCCCACTTCAGGCTAGAGGACAGTCTCTTAGCAGGAGCTGCCTGGGGCAGTTAACAATTTTCTTTTCCTAAGAGAAAGCACAGGCTTGATTTCCACTCCCCATCTCTATCCATCTTTAGGGATATCCCACGGGGATTTACTTATGTCCTGGAGGAAATCTTGAGAGTTAGGTCCCCAAGCAGATGCCAGCTCTGCTACCAAGAGCCAGACTTAGCTGGGCCCTTCCCCAGCCTCCCAAGCTATTTATCGCTATCCCTGACAGCTCTTCTTGGCAGCTCAAACCTCCACACCCTGCCCAGCCAGGACTCTCCTTCCTGCCCTCCACCTCTAGCATCTTTTGTCCAAAATCTCGTCTGTAACAGGGATTCACTGAGAGCTTGCCAAGGTTGAGGCAGTGGACTAGGTGTGGAGACACAAAGTAAATGAGATACAGCCTGCCCCCCGTGGATGCCCGGATGCTGTGCTTTCTTACAGGGTGTGATTGTGGCTGATATTTATGCAGTGATACAGGGACAGGGCTGAGGGATGTGCAAACATCATCCCAGGGAAACATCATAGCACCATGAGGTTTTTATGATTACTAGAATAAAATGCCCCTGTAACCTTTTTTAGATGAGGAAACTGTGGCCCTAAGAGGTCATTACTTGCTTAAGGAAGCATGTCTGAGGGGTGGCAGAGCCCAAGTCTAGACAGGTCTGTCTGACTTCAAGCCCCTTGCGCTTCACCCCCTACATCAAACGACAGCACAGTGGAGTGATGAAGGGCCATCTGTTAAGCCTGGGAGGGTCTGGGTATGCAAAAGGCAGGTGACTTGTGGACAAGGATAGCCTTGGTAATGAATAGCACTTTACCAGGCAGGCAGAGAAGGAAAGGCATCACAAGCAAAGGGAACAGCATGGGCAAGGCACAAGGCACGGAAGTGCACGGCAAGCTTGGGGAACGCCAAGCTCTCACATTATCGGGTTCATGCAGATTCTCTCATGTCACCCTCTCTTTACAAGCAAGAAGCTGAGGCTCAGGAGAGCTCAACCTGCCAAGGCCAGGCAGCCAGAGATGGGTCTGGGACCCCAGCCCCACCTTCCCTCAGGCTGAAACTTTAGCTCCCATATCAAGTTCTGTTTCTCTCATCTGTCCTCCTTTTCTCTTCTCCCTCACCCTGTGCAAACCCACCCTCCCTTCCCTTTCCCCACCTGTCAGTAGAACCATAGCAGGAAGATCCCAACCTTCTGTCACCCCCGGGGTCCTCCATCTTCTCCCCGTGGACCTGGCCTGCATTTGACACCCCCAGCCATCCCTAGTGGCTTTGTCTACAATGCAGAGGCCCCTTCCTCAGGTAGGGTGAGGTCAGGGCAAGCATTTTACTCTTCTGTGTGCAGTGCTCAAGTCACAAACTACTCACTAGCAGGTAGAATACAGGTCTCAGGTTGCTGCTCAGTTCATCTCACTTCAAGTATGTGCACAGGGACAAGCACACAGCACGTGCAGGCCACTGCCTGGGGCTGGGAGCAAGCCAGGTCCAGATGGGTGCTGCCCCAGGAGCCAAGAGCCAAGAAGGCCAGAGAGGCTCTGCCAGAGAACCAGTGTGTCTGTGTTCTAGTCCCTGCCAGCGCCCTCCTTCAACTGCATCAGGGGCCAGTCCAGGGCCAGCTACGTAATTTGTGGGGTCCAGTGCAACATGAAAATGTGGGCCCTTCTGGGCTCTCTCTTCTTTCCCTATCTCACTGGGCTGCCTTTTTTGTCCCAACTGATAGCAATGCAAATAATTCTTACCCCAGAAATGCAAAATGCTTTTGGAGGAATGCAACTGACTATTGTCCTGTGGATACTGACTAATGTAGCCAGTTTGTGCATCAGCTCATAAATTCACTTCAGCATACCTTATTTGACTACATATGTAAGGTACTTTGATTTCTCCTTTGAATAGTTTGTAACATCTTGCCGATTCTCTCATTAACTAATGACTTAAATAAAATCTTTGATGCATGATCACTTGATTTCTGTACAAGAGTCATGATGTTTCAAAACGAAATTATCCTTTCCTCTCCCAAGATGGTGGTCAGCATCTCCTCTAGAAGCTAAAACAGTGAGGGTTGGGGCAGGCCAGGGGATGGAAGGCTTCCAGCAGCCCCTTCCGACAGCTGCTCTGCTATATTTTGTTAACAGAAGCCTGGAAGGATTTGCATTCCCTTCTGAAGGGCCATCCCAGCCCCACATTCTGAGTTCTGAGGGGCCTTCCTCTTCCTTTTCCCAATCATGCCCCAGTCCCTGGGTCTCCCAGTGAAGGCCAGAAGGCGGGGTAGTCACAGCTTCTTGCTGGTTCCTCAGCCAGTCACTTACGTGACATTAGCTGCACACATGCCGTGCACCCTGGGACAGAGCCCCACCAAGACAGCTCCCCGCTTCTGGCCTCTCTCACCTTCCCTTGGCTTTCACCCTCCTGCGCCTCGGGTACCAACCAGCTCTGGCTTCAGTGGGGCCTCGAGGAACCCGAGGGGGCCTGTGTTCCAACCCCACTCCCTCCCACCTCAGCAGGCCTGGCCCCAAATCCTCCCACGGGAGGCAGAGCTCTCCCAACTCCAGGGCTGCAGACCTGCCCCCAGCACCCTCCCCTCCCTGGGGAAGACTTCCGTTATAGTGGGGCCTCCCTCCCCAGAGGGAAACCTTCACCTTCCCTCACCAAAGCTTGTGGTCTTCAGAGACCCCATTGAGGTTCAGCAGAAAAAGCACTGGACAGGGAGTCAGACAGCAAAGTCAGAGCCCTGGCTTTCCCACCAGTGGTTGACTGCGTGACCTCATGTCAGGGGCTGCACCTCTCGGTTTCCTCACCAGAAGGACCAGAACAGCCCCTACCCCATGGGGCAGTGAGCCTTAAAGGGGGCCCCACTAAGGAGTCTCAGTGCCAGCCCAGCACACAGCAGGCTCTGATGAACACCGGCTGCTATCATTAATTATTAATATCCCCCTTAAGAGGCTAAGTGGAGTCAGGGCTGTTAATTCCATCCTATAAACTGGCAAATCAAGGTCCAGATGATAAGGGTATTCAAAACATCCCTAAAAGTAAGTTTGAGGATAAGGCTGGGAAACAAGAACCTGGGGTGCTCCCCCTGATTTGAATTTCCCCATCAACTCCCAGGAAAGGGAACAGAAAAGGACCATTTAATAGGCAGATGGGACAGGAGGATGAGGCCAGCTGCTAAGACCTGGCATCCTAAGAACCCATGAGCCCTGAGCCCAGCATGCTGTGTCCTCCCCGGAGAAGCTAAAGGGGCCACTTGGGTAGAACACTTTGCCTGGGACCACGGCTTGAGCTCCAGGTTCCCCTTCTCTCCAGGGGACCATGGCAGCAAGAGGACCCTCCTCCTGGCCCTGCACAGGACACTCTCCCCTATCCCACCCCCACTCCTTCAGGGCTGGGCCAGCCAGCAGGAAGCATCAGACAGGGCTCCTGGGAAGCAGGGGAACTGAAAGCCCCTGTGGGTGCTCATTAAAGAACTATTGGAAGTTTCCACTGCAGCCCTGCAGGTGGGTGGGTGGGTAGATGGATGGATGGACAGACAGAAGAACAGCAGAGTGGAGACAGACCTTCCCAGGAGACCACTGCCCCACCTCACCCTGCTGTGGACCAGGGGGCACCTCACCTTCCCCCAGATAGTTCTGGAAAGAGGAGGAGCAAGAAGGAATCACTGATTATAACCAAGACATCCTCTCCTTTCAGGCACAGCAGGTGTGGGAGGGATCAAACTGAAGGACCCCCCAGAGGAGGGGAAGGGGGTCAGAGTCCATGGGTTAGGGGGAGGAGGGGGCTTTAGATGGGATCCCATTTATCTGAGTTCCTGTAATGGGCCAGGCATTGTGCTGATAGCAACCGATGACCCTCATCTGGTGTTTACTCTGTACCAGGCTCTGGTTCAAATGCTTTACGCGGGCTGTTTCTTTTAATCCTCACAGCACCACTGGAGGTGAGTGCTGTTGTTATCACCACTTTACAGATGAGGAAAATGAGGCACAGAGAGGGTAAGCACCATGCATAAATAAGGTCTCATTTAATTATTCTAACAACAGCTCTAGGTATAAGGGAGTGTTTTTAATCACCATTTTATAGAGAAATGGTGGCTCAGAGAGGTTAAGTTACTTGCACAAGGGAGCACCGCTAGGAAGTGAGAGAATATGGACTAGAATGCAGAGTTTTTTAGCCACTAACTCCCAAGTTTGGGCTCCTAATCACCATATCATATTGCCATTAACCCAGAGCGGGAGGTGGGAATGAAGAGACCAGCCCAAGGCACACAGCTGGTCTTACTTTATCAGGACCAGAGGACACCACAGGTTCCGCTGCACATGTAGAGGCCCATCTCCCCATCTGGCAGAGGGTCACCCCACGGCAACTCCTAAAGCAGGGTCTCGGTCTTCCCATCAGACTAGGCACTCCCAGAATTAGGGGCTGACACCTCTCTGCTCCCAGAACTTCACACACACTTCCTTGGTCACAGTTGTCTAAAAATAGATTGGGTGGTGTCAGAGCCTGAGGAGGACATGTGAGCCTGAGGGGTGCCCTGGCCCCTAGACTCACCTCCCTCTGCTCCCCTTCCCACCACTCGGTGACCCTGGGCTACAGGCTCTTCCCCTCTGGGTCTTGTTTCTGCAGGTGGGAGCCGAGGGCCACACCCCCAGACCCCCAGAATAACTTCACCAGCGGTGGCAGCCAGGATCTGCCCCCCGGAGAGGGACTGCCCACCACCACCAGCACACAGTTGCTTTTAGCCAGGTGTGTTTGTCGGCACTACGTGCAGAAGATGCAGTGAGAGAGGAAGGGAGAGGGAGAAAACAGAGACAGAAAAAGGGACCAAGAGATGGGGGAAAGAGAAAGAGGGGCAGAGAGAGAAAGGGACACAGATGGAGACTCACAAAGAGAAAAAGATACAAAGAGAGAGCTAGAGATTCACAAAGACACTGCGCAAGGAGAGAGACACACCTACAAATCCTAATATAGACCCAGAAAAAGACAGGGAGAAGGAAGGTAACAGAAATGACAGATTTAGAAAGAGGGAGGAAGAAGGGGCGGGGCAGAGAGAGAG
>PVKY010012900.1:0-11288 GCA_004027775.1 Bradypus variegatus | reverse complement strand
ACTGTAGTGATGTAATGATATCTGTTTAATGATTTTTGTTTCTTTGTTTTACAGAAACAAACAATCACTGCTGTCAGAAAAGAGGTAATTTGTCTCCCAAGTTCCTGCAAAGTGTGACTTTGAATCCCCTAACAAATTACATATACTTTGGCTTTATGCTCTACATTTGGTAATGAAATGAAGACCATGTGTAATGTGCAAACAATTGTTTCCAAACTAATGGACAACACAGAACGACAGAGCACTGTTTGTGAGACCTGAGTGGGGCTGATGCTGAGACACGGGGTAGGAGAGGCCCCGCAGGTGACCTCTGAGGGATGACTAGGGAGCACGTGGGGGTGGGCACTTCAGTGTCTGCATCTCCAGCTACAGTTACTGGGCCTTTCACAATCTGTCCAAGGTGGAAAATGACCCATTTTGGAAAGTCTTGGATCTGGATCCCAAGATAGAGCTTTGGAAAATGTAGTTTGTCAGAGCAGCTGTCACAAATACCACACAATGGAGGTGGTTTTCAGAAAATGGGAATTTATTGGCTCACAGTTTTGAGGCTAGGAGAAGCCAACATCAAGGCATCGGCAAGGCTTGTTTCCTTGTGAAAATCTGTAGTGTTCTGGTGCTGGCTGTTAGCAGTCTTTGGGGTCCTTGGCTTGTATTTCTGCCTCCTGTCACCTGGCGATGGCCTTTCCTTTCCGCTTCTCTACTGCTGGGTTCTCTGATTCTCTTTATAAGGGCTCCAGTAATCTGGATTTAGACCAACTCTCATTCAGTTGGGCCCAGCTTAACTAAAAATAACATCTTCAGGAGGTCCTATTTACATGGGTTCACACCCCCACAGACTGGATTAAGATTAAGAACATTGTGTTTGTTGGGATGCATAATTCAGCCTGACACAGAAAGTACTGGCCATTGAGGTGGGATACGTAAGTGGACGTCTGATCAGGGAAGACCGTGGCTGAAGAGATGGATGGCTCGCTCCTGCTGAAGCTGCAGAACCAGGAAGGCTCACTCTGCTTCTGCCAGCCAGAGACCTGTGAGAGAAAAGCCGAGCATCTGCCCCCAGGTCTCGGTTTCCTGCTCCTTAGAACCCTTCTTTCATCTGGTGCCTTTTCTCAGATCATCATATGATGGATTAAGGGGGCCACTAATTTGAAGTTGGGGTCCATCTCTCCGTGGTGGGTCTGAGCCCCATTGGTGGCTGGCTCGAGGGCACGGAATGGATGCTGGGATGGATACTTGGCCTCTGAAGTTGAAGGCCATGTGTAAATATCAGCATCAGCAACCCTCAAGGGTGGGGAATTTGGACATCTTCTAACACCTGTTTCTTTTCCAGATCATGTATTACCAACAGGCCTTAATGAGGTCCACGGTGAAGTCTTCGGTGTCCCTTGGAGGGTATGTGCCTGATTTGTTGGTCATGCTGTGGTTTGGACAACAGGTAGGCAAGAGAAGAACATTTGCTTTAAGATGAGCCTGACAAGTCATGAACTTTAGAACTGTGAAGGGCCAACCAGTCTGTTAGGGGCTCCATATCTCAGTTCTTCACTCGGAATAGGCCTCCAGGTCTCACATGTTAGGCAAAATAGAGGGTGAATGAAGTTCTGTGCGAGCTTGTCATCTTTATTGGATGAGGAAGGTGGAAGAGGTGAAAAGCCCATAGTCTGGGCTCTACATGGATCCAACATGGCCTGTGTCCCTATCACTGACCACTCAAATTTATTAGGGATATATGGGTCATGTTTCTTGGTTCATGGTACGGCTAAATGTCTGTTGTTAATCTTTGATTTGAAATCCAAGTATAATAAGTTGGAAATTTATGTTTAATTTGTTGAACTTGCAAGCTCCCTTGATCCAGCCACTCCAGGATATTATTTAGGAGACACCAAAGGGTTTCATGCTTCCCAAACGAAAGCAATTCTTTTGAAATGTGAACCTCATTTTAGGCCCATCTCATTAACTCAGGGCTTTTTCTGCACATGTGGAAATGGCCTTGGCTTATTACTGTGGAGGCCCAATGTGACAAATCATCTGTTATGAACGTGGCACTGATTGGGACTCAAGATGCTATGTTTTGTTTAGTCCCTTCTTCCAATATGGCTAAGAGTCCGGCTTTTGTAGAAATCTTCAAAAATCTTCAAGTTTTCCAAGATCCCTAGTTTGCAGAAATGCTGCCTGCCTGAGAAAACGTGCCCTGCGCCCACCCACGTTTTTCAGTGACTGCTGTCTGCTGCTGACCACTGATCACAGACGAGGAGTAGAAAAGCATGCTCCGTGGGGGCTCATTTGGGGTTTTGATGATAATCATTGTTCTTTGATAAAGTCAAAATCATCTTAGTTTCCATGAAACTAAACAGAAATGGAGTTGAAGGAGACACAGGCTATTGGATATTTCTTAGGCATGCTGCCCAATTTGTCTTGGTGCCTCAGTACTGTAATTTCAACATCATTAGTGATTGGACCTGTGGACCAGTTATTTTTTTCCAGTTGCTCCACTGATAAAAGTCTGCTGCACAAATAAGAGGGACTTGGGAGAAACAAACCCAGTCCTCTGGTGTGTCCAGAGCATGGAACCTCTTCTGTCAAAATCCATGGTATAATCCCCAATTGTGGGGTGGAGGCCCAGCAGGATTTTTTTATTTTTTTTAATTAAAAAAAAATTATTTTTAAATTTGCAAACTGCCCAGATTCCAGGATAAGTGTTAACTCAGAAGGTCTGACTCAACCAGGGGGAATTAGCTCTTGCCCAGAATTTGTGGGTTTGGAGTACACAGATTTTGAATAATTGGTCTAAATTCGAAAACCTAGGCATTATCCTGCTAATGGGTGGGGTCCAACATGAGAACCGAATCTCAGCAGGTGTCAGGATGCCAGTGTCATCTCTATTTGAATACATGCAAATGAAATCTGCCTTGAATTTTAAACCCTCATGATAAAATGTAAAATGTGAAATAGATACAGAGAAATTACAAAGAGATGGGATTGGGAGACCACTTTTTTCTAGAAGTAGAATGGGGACAGCTCTTGTCAAATACCATCAAAACCCAAGGGCTATTAGAACATTTTTCTAATTACACAGTAATAACTAAATTGATAAAGGAAAAGGAGGAAAATTGACCAGAGTATTGATTTGGTTTCTTGGGTGTTGGGCTTCCAGGACAACATTTTCGATTTGCCTTTTAGGATCGTCAAGTACAGCGAACAGTTCTCTTCCAATGATGCCATCATGTCCGGCTGCCTCCCCAGCAATCCTTGGATAACAGATGATACCCAGTTCTGGGATTTAAATGCCAAGTTGTATGTATTCAATAGATGGTTTATGAAAAGAGAAAAGTCATCTTTTTAGCTTTGTGTATTTTATATCTAATTAGGGTTAAAATAAGATCCTGGAGGGTAGAGCCCTGAATCTGCCTTCCTAAATTATACCATTAGCTCCTTTGCTCTGTTAATTTTGAAGTATTGTTGCTTAGTGTGCCTGCATATATCTTTGGAAGAGGGGGCAAAGGCAGAAAATCAGAAGGAGAGTCCAAGATAAAAAGGGAAGGATTAAGAGAAGGGCACAAGAGTCAAGTCAGAGAGAAATGTGGAGGGAAAGAGGGGAGAGGGACTGGTAGGGTTATATAAGGGGGATGAGATGATGGGAAAGGGAGAGAGCTGGCCAACCAGCTAGACATTGCCAGGTACTTGCCACGTTCTAGGTCAAGACCAGGGTCATCATTACCCAAGGCAGGGAGGAACAAACAAGGAACACAGATCCAGCCAGGTAAGCAGCTCAGAGAGTTGCAGGCATAGCCTGGGGAGCAGGGCTAAATTCTGAACTTAGAGCAGCCCTTTCACCTACCACATGCAGCCTGCTATAGGCAACTGATCTTAGAATTGACCACAGAGCCAAAGACCCTAGAACCACCTTCTGGGATGCTTCCTTCACTCTTTGGAGTCTCAAGCTATTAATCTGGTTTTGTGGAGTCTATACCTTTCTCCCAGCAGATCAGAAAGGGGAGGTGACCTGAACCCACTTGTGGAAAAGAATGTGCAGAATTTGGTTCCCCATGGAGGAAAAGGTGGGGCAACCTGGCCAGGAAAAGGCTTGGATGCCATCCAGGAGGGCTTGGATGGCAGCTGAATTTTAAATGGAAGGGAAAGTAGGGTTTTAAAGGCTGAGATAGAGATTTGCGGGTGAAGGGAAAGGGGTGAGATGTTTTGTGTTGGAGCCACTGAAGCATCTGGAATGTGAGATGCCACATGGAATGCCCCATTGAAATTGGAAGCCTTGCTCTTGAAGGCTTAGATTTTAGAGCAGTATTAAAACTACCTGGGAAGCTCATTTAAAACATACCAATGTCCACCAGCCCTTCCCTCGCAGGGCCTCTATCCCTATGGCCTGGGTAGCCTCCTCACCCCTAGTATTTCTTAAAAGCTCCCCAATGATTGTAATGAGCAGCCAGGACACAAGATTCACTTAGAGCATTGGTTCCCAAAGTGGGATTCCAGGAGTAGCAGCTTCAGCATCACCAGGGAACTTGTTAGAAATGCACATGCTTGAGCCTTGCCCCACCCACCACTACTGGATCAGAAACTCTGGGGATGGCTCCCAGCAATCTGAGTTTTAATGAGTCTTCCAAGTGATTCTGATGTACAGTGAAGTTTGCAAACCACTCTCTTAATCCTGGCTCTGCTTCTTACCAACCATGTAAGATTTACCTACTCTGAGCCTCAGTCTTTGCAGCAATAAAATGGGGATAACAATACTCAACTCACAGTGGTCTCTTAAGGTTTCAATGATATGTTTTTAAAGCACTGTGCCCCACCTATGGTGACCTGCCATTAATGGTGGGTGTTACTATAATTATAATTGTTTTTACACTTGTGTGCAAGCTTGCTTGGCTTACTCTGTTTTAGATCCCATTGGCATGAATTGTATCCAGACCCCAGTAGGAAATGTGGTGAAATGGACTTTGAAGCCTTGTTTCAAAGGGGCTGTATTGAGTTGAGAATTCCATAAGGAATAGGAGAGAAAACCAACTATTTTCCTGATTCTCTGGAATGTTAGTCCTTGCCTAGCTGGTGGGCTCAAATGTCCTACCTGGGATCAGGGAGACCTTTCAAAACACAAAAGTGAGGCAGACTCGTGTCTGAGAGAAAGCTCTGGGGAGAGTGCTTGGATGATAACTGGGGTCTGACCCAAGGCACACGGCCTGAAGGCACACGGGTAGAACTGTCGGCAAGACTGGCAGGGCTTCAAGAGCAGGCACCTCAGGCTGCTTTCATCGTGGCTCTCCAGCACCAAGTACAACGTCAACTGAGAACGGTCAACCCTTACCGGATGCCCGTGTGTCCCCGCAGTGAAGGGGCAGCTCTGCCGTAGGTGATGACGGGCACTGACCACAGTACCCATCACTGGGGCTGCTCTAGAATTCTCTCCTGATCGCGGCAGTCTCCAGGCCTGTTTCCAGGCTCTGGGGGAGCCCTTCACGTTCTTTTGCCCTGAGAGCTAAAGGAGCAGGGCCCGAGTGTGATGCCCCAGGGTGGGCACCCGGGCACCCTCCCCACCTTTGGGATGGCAATCTCCTTGACAGGATGTCCAGGGGACCTGTTTGAGGCTACGCTTTCCTAGCAAGTGATTACTTGGATTGTATGTTTAGGGAGGGATTGGAGGGGGGTAGGGTGGGTTGAGCCCTGGACCCTGGGCCCATTGCAAGTCGGGAAGATTAAAATCCCTCACCCCCACCCAGGCCACTACCCGGCTTGGCCCCTGCCCTTGCATAGAGTTTCTGAAGTATTTGCATTTATACATCACTGTCCTTGCAGGGTTGAAATCCCAACCAAGATGCGAGTGGAACGATGGGCCTTCAACTTCAGTGAGTTGATCCGAGACCCCAAAGGCCGACAGAGCTTTCAGTACTTTCTCAAGAAAGAATTCAGTGGTGGGTCCTTGGCTTTAATAATTTTTTTTAAAAAAGAAGGGCTCCTTTAATGGCTAGTATTGGGTATCGGGGGATTTCTCAGCAGATGTTTTTCATAGCTTTGCTTGTGCTCTTAAACAGGTGCTTCCTTTTACAGCTTTAAGCATCATTTAGAATCCAGGGCCCATTCTTTCCATAGGTTGGGGGAGGCCCCACCATCTGCTCACCAAACCACAGGCTCCATCTCCCCTTTGCTGTCCTCACTGCATCCGTTTGCTCCTTGGATCATCAGCCACAGAGCACTTGGTGGCTCCTGCTTCGCTAAGTACAGCTCCTCAGGGAAACCAGGAAGGAAGGGAAGAGACATAGGCAAGCTTTCCCCTTTTGTCTCACAGCCTGATTTTCTTTAGCTCAGCAGCTCTCTAACCTGGCTGCATATAGGATTCGCCTGGGGATATTTTAAAACACGTTTGCCTGGATCTCATCCCCAGAGTTTTTGTTTAATTGATTTGAGGTGGGATCAGCAAAGCTTTGAAAACTCCCCAGGTAATTCTAATGTGTAACTGTGATTGAAAACCACAGCCTTAACTCATGGCCTGATGTCTTCAGGGCCTTGGAAAGGTGCACATTTTAATGGATTGGGTGGGGCCATCCCTAATATTCCATCTCTGGAGGTCTCCTCAGACTGGGTACAGCTCCGAGAAGCATCTGCGAAAACCGAGGCCAGAGCAGAACCAATTTCATTAGGATGCACATTGAATAGTTCTTTTTATGGGATATATTTACATCCTTACCACATCCCCACCCTGGAGGAAGTTTGCATTGGAGCTTAGATACTCAAGCTGATCACTACCCAAGACCCATTTGTTGTGTGGTTGCTCCTGACACTAATTCTACTTGACATGCCATTAGCCTGTTTGCCTGCTTGTTGCAGAATATTACATTATGATATGGATTGTTGAAAATCCTTGTCCCTAATCAAGGCTAATTGCCATGATACAATAAAACCCAGAAAAGTGCTCTTAGCATGGGTGGGAAGCAACTGACAAATAAGTGACTAGGGCTCCACCTAGTGGCAACATGACAAACTGCACCCACACATTCTTCAATGGCAGTGAGAATCCACGGAAAAAATTTTCCTGCATTATTAAAACCATACTATTGGCAACCTTTTCACAAGACTCCCGAACCTTCAAGTATAAACAGCGCAGATGGAGCATTAACTTACTCATTTAACCAAAAAAAATTTTTTAATTGAGTTATAATTTACATGCTGTAAAATTCATCCTTTCAAATTGTACAGTTCAGTGGTTTGTAGTATATTCACAAAGTTGTGCAACCACCATCACTGTCTAATTCCAGAATGTTTTCATCACCCCCCAGAAGAAACTATGTATCCATTAGCAGTCACTCTCCATTTCCCCCCTCTAACCCATGCCCCATGTCCCCCAGCCCTAGGCAACCTCTAATCTACTTTCTGTCCTATTATGGACATTTCATACAAATAATCATACAATATGTGGCGTTTTGTATATGTCTTATTTCACTTGGCATGTTTTTAAGGTTCCTCTATGTTGTAGCATGTATCAGTAAGCCATTCCTTTTCATGGCTGAATAATATTCCATTGCATGGCTACACCAATTTATTAACCCATACATCAGTTGATGGACATCTCCACTTTTTTGGCTATTTTGAATAATTCTTCCATGAATATTTATTTACATGTTTTTGCATGCTCATTTAATTTCCACCCTATGCAATTAACAGTATTTTGCTACTGGCAAAACATCTACATTGAACTTGGTGTAAGATTGATTGGTGCCCCTTAAGGGCACAGCTGGTCTTTTGGTCATGCCCGTGATCTCAGTCCTGAGAACACCCTCAAGTTCATGCTGAGGAAGAAGGGCGTCTCTGGAGCTATGGGACCAATTAGCTTGAAATGACTTGCCCAGCCTTTTCCAAGGTGAAATACTTGAGAGCCTGAGATAGCCCGTGGACGGGGAGGAGAGGATTCTGTCCTGGCCATTTCCCCATATGATGGCACCCATGATTTATACTCACACACGGTTCTTATATCTCATCGGTGTGATCATCTTTATCTTCCCAGGCAAAAACTGGCACCCTGGCATGTCTGCACCAACATATTCACATATTTCCGGGTGCAGTGGAGACCCAGTTGGAGAACTTTGCCAGGAGTCTGGCTTTGCTTTTCCGGCCAAGAGGAGCAGAGACTTTCTGGCTCAGTGACCTTCAGTTAAGTCCCCTGGGAGGGCCAGGCCTTCCCTGAGAGCCCATCCATCAGCATCTCAGCTGAGGCAGCCACTGTGTAAGGACCTGTGGGCTGGAGTGTGCCCTGTGAGGGACTACAAAAGACAGGCTGTCTACACACGGTCAGACCAAGGAGGCAGAAGTAGCGCGCACTCATGGGACATGAACAAAGTAAAACCGGTTTCTTTACAGAGGCAATCTGTATAGCATAGCAATGCATGTTTACAAGCTTAATCTAATGTTACGTGTTCAAACTATCTTTGCTAATAGCCAAATTCCTGTACAAAAAAGAACATAGCAGCCCCTGGGACTTTATTATGAGATCTGACCTGTATATTGTTGGAGGAAAGAGCAGGACCCACGTGTAAATGTATTTCTGCAAACATGAGCGTGCCAACCCAGTCCGTGCTGCTGTCCCAGGCCCTGGAAGCCAGGCGCGGCTCCTTCCCTTGAGAAGGGTTTTGTCTGGCCTCACGGTGCGGGATGGGCCGTTTTGCGGAGGGAAGGATGTTGGCCAGGCCAGGGAACTGAATCTACCCCAGCTGACCCGTTTCTTTTCTTTCCTCTTTTCTTCGCCCTGCTTGTCTCCTGCCTGGCGTTTGTCTGCGTGGATGCCCTGCCCCCTGAGCAGGGGAGAACCTGGGATTCTGGGAAGCCTGTGAGGATCTCAAGTATGGAGAGCATTCCAAGGTCAAGGAGAAAGCGGAGGAGGTTTACAAGTGAGGATGAGCAGATTGTTGGGAAAGTGCCCATGTCCTCCTGCTGACCTCCGGGTCGCCTTTGCAGCTGGAGATAGAATGGGGCACCCCGCCTGGCACGGTGGGCTGAGCGCTGTCACCGTCAGTGCCACACCCGCGGGGCTACAGATACCTCGGCACTGCCTTGGAAGGTCCTGGGGTCTCCTGAAGAAAGCTGAGATGTATATGACGTTTCCCTGCTTCTGTGGGGGTGTTTGGGAGTTAAAAAGCAAGCTGCCCTGATTTACAGTGCATAGTGCTTTGTCCTTGACTGAACCCCTGAGATCTAAGAGAGATGCCAACAGATGAGAGATAGAGATACAGAGAGAGAGAGAGATGAGAGAGAGAGAGAGAGAGAGAGAGGGAGAGGGAGAGAGAGAGATGAGATATATGTATAGATGAGAGAGAGATATGAGAGAGAGAGAGAGATGGGGGGAGAGAGAGAGAGAGAGAGAGAGAGAGAGAGAGAGAGATATGAGAGAGAGAGAGATGAGAGAGAGAGAACTGGTGAGGAGGTGAGCCAGGGGAAAACCCTCCCTCCAAGCAGTCTTAGAGGAGGGAAGGGTCAGAGTGGAAGGAGGCTCCCTGCTGTCTGGGGCAGTGATCCAAGCTTGGGGTATGAACATGGGCCCATCCCTTACTTATTTTTCAGTTAGCCCCATGTGTTCAGTTCAGCAGAAAGTCTCTCCTCCAAATCACCCAGAACCCTAGGGTTCCGGTTCGAAAGGGTCAGCCCTGCTGCTAGGGGCCGGGTGTGCGGAGGCCACCCTGGGATCCCTGCCCCACCAGCCTGCTGGGTGCTCCTGTCCTGCGGCCGTCACGCCCGGGCCAGTCCTTCCCTCTGCGTAGGCCACAGCGGGCACCCAGGCTTGGACTCCAGGGTTCACACCCACATGCTCAGCCGCGGTCCCCAAAGCCCAACCCTCAGGCCCAACCGGAACCAGCCCTTCTGCGGCCTCCTCCCCTCCTAATGACTTACCCTTCCCGACTTGTGGGGCAGCAGATTCAGGCTGGACATCCCCGTCCCCAGAGGGGAGCTGACAGCACCCTCCCGTACGCCTCTGCAAACTCGCCCACCTCCTCACGTGGGGTCGGGCTCTGCACACCGAGAGAAACAGCCCCACAGGTTGTCTCTCCGGAAGGCCCCAGCCCATCCTTCCCCAGACTGCCTCTCACACAGACATGTGCACAACTCCTAGTTCCACAAACCCGCTGCCAGGGAACCGGCTGCCTCCATCTCTCCTTCCTCCTTGGGCTGCCCAGTTAGTTAAATCTTGTGAATTCCAAAAATTGTGCGGTACATCCTTGGAGGCTGGGGAAGTATCTGTGTGTGTGCTTCTAAGGCTGCGCCAGCTCAGATCTGGAAGCCCTGGGAGGGCTCTGAGCGCCTGAAGTCCCAGCCAGAGCCTCGGGCTCAGAAATGCGGCGGATTGGGGTTCCAGCCGGGGGGCAGGGGCCTGGTCACCCACATCTCCAGGCCTCTGGGTGTTGGCTCTTGAGTTGCCTCCCAACTCTGCGTTGGAGATTTTTCACCAAACGTGAAATTTTCAAGCAGCTGTGAATTTTGATAACCTCCAGGGCCCCAGCTACTTGGGCTAACTTTTCCCTCCCCCACCCCAGGCTGTTCCTGGCGCCAGGGGCGAGGCGGTGGATAAACATAGATGGCAAAACCATGGACGTCACCGTCAAAGGGCTGAAGCATCCCCACCGCTATGTGCTGGATGCGGCACAAACCCACATCTACATGCTCATGAAGAAGGTAGGTGGGTCTGGGCTGAGGACACGTGTGTGCCTGGAGCCCCTTCCCTTCCCAGGCACTTGGGAGGTCCTTTGGATCGGCAGAGAAGGGAGGTGATGTCTGGCTGTGGCTTTGCCTGTGTTGGGATAGAGTCTCGCCCACTTGTCCACTGGGCTGGAGAGGACGCCCTGGGGCAGCTGTGTGCATTCTCCCACCCTACAGCCACGGCATGGGTGGGATAATGACAGTAATAATGTAGTATGGTTAGAATAGCTGATGTTTATGGAGGGCTTACAAGCTGTTGTTGCTGTGTAAGTGTGGACCTCCGGACTCCAAGACAACCCGGCTAAGGAAGCATTGCTCCAAGAGCTCACCAGAGGTGGAGCTGGGATTCAAACTCGTGCCTGCCCGAGTCCAAGGCTGAGCTCTCAGTCTCCACGGTGGAGTGTTGAGAAGTTCCAGTGGCCCAAGATCTAACAAGTATCACACGCAGAAGGTTTAGTGTCTGAAACAGACAAATCAGTTGTGATTAGAGTAAAACCCCCAGAGAACTCAGATAGACTTCTGGATTATTAATAAAAGGTTGAAACAGTGGGAATTTTTAGGGGGTTGTTGAGAAATAAAGGGAACCTGAGAGAAAGTCAGTT
>PVKY010012899.1:0-11276 GCA_004027775.1 Bradypus variegatus | reverse complement strand
GCTGCATATCAGGTACTAGGGGATGTGTTGATTTACTCAAGCAATGTTACCACATCTGGAACAGCAGCTGCAGTTGGAGTCACCACCTGGTTAAGCTTATGATAATCCACTGTCATCCTCCAAGACCCATCTGTTTTCTGCACAGGCCAAATAGAATTGAATTGGGATGTGGTAGGAATCACCACCCCTGCATCCTTCAAGTCCTTAAGGGTGGCATTAATCTCTGTACTCCCTCCAGGAATGTAGTAATATTTTGGATTACTATTTTGCTAGGTAGGGGCACTTCTAGTGGCTTCCACTTGGCCTTTCCTACCATAATAGCCCTCACTTCACAAGTCAGGGAACCAATGTGGAGACTCTGTCAGTTGCTGTGTAGGTTTATTTCCCATTATGCTTTCTGGAACTGGGGAAATAACCACAGAATGGGTCTGGGGACTCACTGAACCCGCTGTGAGATGGTCCTGAGCTAAAACTTGATCTCCTGACCTGTATAAGCTACTCTGACTGGTGGACCAAAGTGACGTTTTGGGTTTCTTGGAATTAGTGTCACTTCAGAGTCATTGTCTAATAATTGCAGAAATGTCTGATTAGTTCCTTTTCTGCAGTGCATAGTCACCCTGGTAAAAGGCTGTAGTACTCTATGGAGAAGGCAGGGAGGAAGATTAACAGTACACATTTTTGGCAGTGTAGCAGGGTCCTTCTGGAGCCAAGGGCACCCATCTTCCTTTCATTCAAGGGGTTCTGGGTCTATAAACTGTCTCAAGTCTGGAAATTGATTGAGGGGCTGTGACTGTTTTTGTGATTCAAGTTAGACTACTGTTCACTTGACCTGAAACTCTGCTTACAGAGATCAAGAACTTAGCAGAATGCCCATCTGTTTTGCTGCTAGGTACCCCAAGATCTACTAGTCACCACTGCTGGGCTCCATGAATCAGACTACTCTGATTACATCCTTGGCTCTGCTGTCCTCTGGTAGCTGCAAGCACCATGTCTTTGGTGATTAAGTGCTGCCACTTAGACTTCTGCCAACTTGAGGTCTGATCATCCCCTTTGTGTTTAAGGATCCGATTTCAGTGGAAGCAGTTCCTGACCTACAGAGGAGAGTGACCACTGAGTGTTTCTTGGCTGTCTTTTCTCATGTGAATTGAGGTTTTCCTTCTTTAGTATACTGAATAATTTTGGATTGTGTCCTGGACATTTTGAATATGATGTTATAAGTTTAAATCCTCTGGAAAATGTTGATACGTTTGTTTTAGCATGGAGTCACCCTAGTTGGGTTCAGGTGGCAAGTTCTGCCCAGCTCTCTGTGTTTGTGCTATGAAATCAGCCCACGTTCAAAAAGCCTTTGCTCTTAAGATACATCCCTTCCATTTGCCACCGGTGCTGGTCTGAGACTGGGTGGTAGTGATAGCTAGATAAGTAGAAAGAATACTAAGTATAATTCTTTAGCTGGAAAATGCTTAGTATAGTCTTCGGTAGCCAAAACCAATGAACCAAACAAAAAAACCACAACTGTTTATTAAGATCACTTCACTCAAGCAGCCTTGAGTTATTCTAAGCATAAAAAACCCTTGTTAAAATAACTTGCTGTTGCTCTAATCTCAATAACAACAACAAAAAACTTACTCTCTGTTCCCAGGAACTTTCCCAGCATTGCCTGCAGGAAAATGAAGGGATTTCACTAGATAGTCTGATGTCCATGCCTTTTTCTTGAAAAACAAGCCAGAATGAGGGGAGGACTTCAAGGTAACAGGAGACATTGACCAAACAGCTTTTCGTCTTCTGTTTTTATTTTTTTTTCCTTTCTGCTTTCTTCTGGATCCTAGCCCACTTCTGCCTTGAGTCCAGGCCAGGGAACCTGAGGGAAGAAGCGGTCAAGTCACTGCTAGTTTAGTGGAACTGTTTACTTTTCAGGGTTCTGTCCAGACTTTATAACCATATTCTGTGGGAGCCAGGAGGGCAGGTGTGCTCACCCCATCTGATCTGGAACCACACTCTGGTTTGCTTGGAACACTTCTTACTAGCAAGTATGTGTGCATGAGCAGTAGATGTATATGTATTTTCATTTTGGGTGTATATTTGTTACCAATTGTTATGAACCTAGTTAATTCCTTTTAACCGTCTTACGTCAAAGAAGGTGTAATATTGGAATTATTCATTCCCTGACTGATGGACAGTCAGGTGTTTTTACCCTGAAGCTATGCTGCAGTGAACATCCTTGGCACATACCTTCTTGCCAGCCGGTGTGTGGGTTGCTCCAGGGTCCCCATCAGCGGTGGACTGTTGGGGAGTACGATCACGAGATCATGCAGTCGCACCCCAGCAGCCTTGGGGTTCTGTGCTCCCCCCTCGTTGACACTTCATTATAGGACTTTAAAATGCTGCCTCCTCTTTTTGGAGAAAAGTGGTATGTTTTCATTAGTAGTTCTCTGGTTGTCTGAGGGGTCAAGACTGTCCATATGTTTGTACCATTTGGGTTTTTTCTGTACCATTTTCTGTGAATTACCTGTTCTGTCTTTTGCTCATCTGGGGTTGTCTGATTCTTAACGATTTGCTGAAGTTCTTTGTGTGTTCTGGACACAAATCTGCTGTTTTCATGCTTCTGTGGTCTGTGCAAGGTTAGTGTTCGGGCCAGCTGAGCCCTTCCTCCGAGTGCCCAGGCCGTGTGTGAGCAGGGTCCCCTGGTCCTCCCCGTCCCTGGACCTGCTCCATGCCTCTCACTCCGTGGGGGCTTGTGGACCCCAGGGCTTAGAAGCTGCTGCTCTCCCGTTGTCCCGGGCTGTCTTTCCCCTCGTGCCCTGTCATGATTCCTCTCCTTCCGCTCTTCGTTCACTGCCAACTTCTGGCTGCGGGTCCTCTGGAGCCAGGATTTGAGAGCCTCCTCTTACCCCCAGCTCTCCGTGCCCCAGGAGGAATGTGTACCTCTGGCCTTGGCCTTCCTGTCACCTCCGTGATCAGAGGCAGTTCTCATTTTCAGCAGCTTGGGGGCCTCAGACCCACAGATACAGGAGTTGCCTTTCTTCTGCCTATGTGTTTCTGAAGACCTTTTCTCTTCCACCCTCATGCAAAAACTTCCCCTTCACGATCCCCAAAACTGGTTTTGTTCCCATCCCCCCTCTATCAGGGCTGTCGCTTTCTGACCGTGCCATCCCCCCACTTCCTGAGGACAGACTTATTGGCCTTCTTTCCCCCCATTTTCTTCTGTCTCTAGTGCCTTGTGTGTCTTGGTGGGTGATGCACCTGGCAGTCTCATTGCAGGGACACACACTCTTCCCTCGAGCCACAGCCTGTTCTTGTCATCGTGGCTTGCTCAGCCTCCATCACCCAGACCACAGCGTCCTGTCCCTTCCTGCTCCTGCTTTCCCGCAACTTCTCCCTTTACACCTGCTGAGACGCCAGCCCCCAAGGGCTTCTGTTTGCTCCTAATCATGCCATCAGCCCTGTCCTGGCTTCCGCTTCCTTACTAGCAAACCTGGACCCCTTCGTGTGACATGTCAGTGTTTGGTTGGTTCTTCTGTCAGCAGACTTGGATCCTGGTGCTTCCGGTCCTGGGCCGGTGTGGCCATCCACCCTCTCCCTTCCTGGAGCCAGGGCTTCTCAGCGATGCCTGTCACGAAGGCTTCCCGAGTGCACCAAATCACGTGGCTTCATCCTCGCCTGGCCCTGAGCACCCCCTGCATGTTTTCCCTGGCCTTGCTCACTTCCCACTGTGGTTTCCAGAGAGGCTAAGTCGGACTTTTCACACACTCCCTGCATCCCTTACCACTGGGCTGCTTTCCTCGTTCTCTGCACACTGGTAGCCTAGCAGGTGGGGCGAGGCTATGAGCTGGGATTTTCCTCAACTCACTCACTGGTTTATACCCCTGCTCACCCCTACTTTCTGCTCTCAGGTGTCAGAAGAACATGTGGCCTATAAGGTTTTTTTTTTCCTTTCCTTTTTTTGTGAATAGTATCCCCCACCTCCACCCTGTCTGCTTTTCTTTTTAAGCTTTACAAGGTAAAATGCCCACATTTGTCTCTGATAGCTCCCCAGTCCACAGGGAAGGCTTTTTATAAGGGTAATTGCCAACAGAACTGCTACAAGGATACGTTTTTCTCTGTGGTAGTGAAGGAGACAACTTCCCAGAAGGAAGACGGAAACCATGTGATTTCTGTTTCAGAAGCACTTATGTTAGTGTGGAGAACAAGAGCCCTGCCTCTTAAATACAGGAAAAGTCATGAATGCATCTGTCGGTTTTTCTCTGATACAGTCCGCCAGAGTGCTCGATGACGAATGCTTTTCCACTCCTGCCACGTGACTGGGGAGGGAGAGGGATGGGGTAGAAGGTGCTGGCATTTGGGCAGCAAGCCTGGTGGTGCTGGGCTCTGCTTCTCCGCTGCTGGTGGTTGTCGGTGTCTCCCCGGGCAGCTGCAGCTGCCTGGTGGGGGCTGAAGGGGCCACCCGCCAGTCACCGCCTCTAGAAGCCATAGTTTTTTCGTTCATAGAAGAGGTTGGTCTTAGAGCTCCCCAAATTGGCAGTCTCTGGGTGGCCACCCCTGTCGTCCTGGATGCTGTACTCCTTACAGTAACAGCACCAGGGATCCCGGGGCCTCCACCGTCCCACAGCGCCCCTGGGTGAGCCATGGTCACCCTGTCACACATGTGCACCAGGGCACAGGGATGTATGTAGGAATCCAGGCCACACGCTTGCCATCCCTCCTTTCATGCAGTCTTCCCATGGGCACCAGCCTGCTTGCGGCAAAAGATCATGTCCAGAAGCTGCCTGGCCAGAGCACGTGCTCAAGCCGGCTGCTGTAGGTTTTGGAGCCCCCTTCTGCTTTTGACTGTAGCTGTCCTCTGGGATTTTGATCACCTAGTTATTGCCTCTTGCTTCCATGTTTTCAGGTCCTCTCTCTTGCATGGCTCCATATTCCACCCTTCCTTTAGCTGTACCGTGTCAACCTTCAGCAGGGCCCTGGGGTCCACTGCAGACCATTTACTAGCTCAGCTGGCGTTTGGCTTTGCCAAGATGTGACACATTTTCCCAGAAGGGAGGTCGGGCTCCTGTGCACTGCTGCTTTTGCTTCTCCTGGAGCTCCCCTGGGCCCTGTGGGGCTGTGGTCTTACACGGACATTGTTCTCCTGGGGGTATGGTGCTTTCCTCTGACAGTCATCACCCATAAGGTAACAAGTGGGTGTTGTGCGACCCAGCCTCTCTGACTGGGAAATGCTGTCAGACTGAACGAGGTGTTGCAGATATTCACTTTCTGGCTTATAGTCACACTTTGTTTTTTAAACACACTTTGTATTTTACCGGGCACTTGGGAGGCCTGTTCTTCACACAGGGACCAGCTTAATGCCACTTGAACAGAAATCTCAAACATAATTGGATTTCTGAATTGTTTCCAAACAAAAGTTTATTAATCCTAATTAGAATTAGGAAAGTGATAGTTAAGAATGTAACATGTTTTTAGGACTTTGGTTAACAGCTGTCTTGAACAGAGAAGTACATCTTGACGGCAAATCCTAGCTGATGTTCACATTGCTTGGGTTAGGGTCCTCATCATTTCTAGATATTAACACAAATCGGTGAGGTTTCTGAAATCCTTGGGACATGTGGGCCCTGTGAATTAATGCGTGCTATTTTCTGGGTTTTAGAGCTTCCAGCCATAACATGCTTAGCACCCGGTGAACTCACCTGGTTCCCAGCTACATTCTGGCAGGCAGTGCTCAGTCTCAGTTCTGTGAGGCGCTTGGAGGGTTTCACCTCAACCAACAGCATCATTCTCTGTATATTTAAAAAACCCCATAGCTGAGTGACTTGCTTATTGGGATTTTCATTAAGAAAAAGGGCAAAAAACCCAATACAGAAATGGGCAGAAGAGATAATCGAGCAGTTCACAGAAGAAGCACACTGGCAAGCTTCATAAATGCCGAAACGGTTCTCTGCCTCATATATAGCTGAGGAAATGCAGATTATAGCCACAAAGAGACACCTTTTCATTCTCTGCTTGAAAAAATGCTGGAGCCTGACAGTTTCACTCTGCAGAGGATGTGAAGCAAAGGTACAGTGGCGCTTCATCCGCTCTGCTGGTGTGGGGTGGCGGGGATAGCTGGCAGCCTCCGGCCGAGTGGTCCACTTCTACATACATCCTCCAGAGACAGTGTTCTGGAAAACACCAGGTTGCTTGTACAGAAATGCCATAGTGGCAGCATTTTTAACAGCAAAAAATGAGGAAATTACCTAAATGTCCATTAGCTGGAGAATAGATAAGTTGTGATCAATCAATACCTCAGAACAAGGCTGTGAAAATAGGTTAGTGCTACACATGTCAGCCCAGACAGCTCTCACCACAGCATGCCACCATCGACACGAAAAACATGCCAAACGGAATTGTTGGATTCCATACACGTGGAGCCTAAATAGAGAGCAGGGCAGGAGGGTGCCAGGCCCGGTTCTCAGGGGGGCCCGGGGGCAAAGCTTTTTTCCTAACCCGGGAGTGAGCCTGTAGGTAGCAGTTGGATTGTTCTTTGTATCTTTTTGTGTGTCTCCAGTATTACCTAATAGATAAAAATGAATGTGTAGATATTTGATTAGGATTATATATGTCATAGATCACAGAGTTTTAGGTTATAACTTGATTGGAGAGGGGGACATAGAATCTGAAGTTAAGTTGTTAATTACTGCATTTTTTCTCATTAAAAATTTATAGGCCTCTACCTGCAGTTTTCTGTCAAGGATTATTTGGTCTGAAAATGTCTACTTGCATTGCTGAATCAGTTGCCTCTCTCTCAAACAGCAGATGCAATCTTTTGTAGGAATGTTGCTCAGTGTCCTAGAATGACTTTGAGGGGCTAATTGGACCACTTCAGACTTGGGTCAATTTAGGATGACCTTCTCTGGGTAGTGAACAAACCTTTTTTCTTGTTTATTTTTATTGCTAGTTTGTTTTGAAGTTCAGGGTGCAGCTGTTCTTTGTTACTTCTAGGTTACAAGATTTATTTCCTTTTAAAATGAAGAATAAGATAGCTCAGTTGCGTCGCTTTTACCGTGAGTGACGCACCGGCTCGTCAGGTGGTGACGGATGGCTTTCTTTTCACCAGGAGAATCTGTTCCGCCCTCGAGCCTTGTATATTTGGGTAAAGAGAGCTTCCTTCTTATTGAAGGTGAGTTATTCGTGTTGTTTTGTAGCACTTCAGGTTTTCCAGTACCTTCTTGTAGCTTTGCTTGCAGTCCTTTTATTATAACCTTCAGCTGTATCTGACTTGACCAACACTGAAAAGCCTAGAGAAGTCTCTCTCTTGAAGCCCATTTTCATCGTGGATTTTCTGCTTAGGTTCATTGTAGGAAGCAGAATTTGCTCTCCCCTTGGTTCTTGGATTAAAAAGCACAACTCCTGGTACAGTAGTTGGGGAAATGACATTTACTTTTAGTGTCTCAATGCTACAAGGGTGAATTGAGTGGGCAGACTCTTTTGACCAGACAGATGGAAACTTGAAACATTATTTACAAAATATTTTTGGTTGGAATATAGTGTTTTATTGGAGAAAGTACAGTGTTTGCAGGAGAAACAGGGAGTCATCCGGGTTTGCTGTGGCTGGCTCCCTGTGTGACCCAGAGAGCCTCTCTGGTCCTCCGTAAGATGTGGTCTGGTAAAGGGGCACCACGGTTTCCGCAATAACAGTTATTCTATTCTTGCTTTTTAAGGATGACTGATTTTGAACAGAAATGAAATTTTAAGGATATTTGTCAATTTGTGAGTCATTTTTGCCACCTTAAAAGAAAATCGCTGTGACTGAAAGATTTCAGCTGGACTTAGTTTCTGAAATTTGCCCTGCTTTACATTTACCAACCAGATGTGAACCTGGCCTTTTAAGATCAAGAGAAGATTAGTTTATCTGTTTTCAGGCCCTAAAGCCAGGAGCAGCAGACTTCTTTGTAAAGGGTCAGGTAGAAAACACTTTAGGTCTGCAGTATGCAGGTCTCTGATGCAGTGTCACAGCCCTCCTCTTGTAGCGTGGAAACAGCTACAGATAGTGCCTAGGGGCATCACACCCTATTACCGGAGCAGGCCAAGGGCACCGGCCCTGGCACTCGAGGATGGGGCAAGCCCCGAGGACCCTCCAGTGACACATGGCCTCAAACACAGACCTGGGTGCTGCGGCGGGTGTCCAGCATACCCGCACAGCGCCTGGCCGCCCCTGGCCCCTCTCAGTGTCTCTCGGGGCTTGAAGGACAGCTGGACAGCTACGTGTAGCCGTGATTCCAGGCCGGTGGAAGGTGCTTCTGGAAGCCCTTCTGCTAGTCCTTGGTAGCTCCTGGCAGGAGGTGAAAACCAGATGGCTGATGATATAGCTCAGAGGAGCCAGGGTTGGCTGGGTGGTTCTAATAACAGCAGCCACCTTTCTTATGTGACTTACCGTGCAACTCCAGGTGGTTTATTTTAGGTCCTGCTGACTCTGTTTCCCCTGAGTCACAAAAAGGGGATACAAATAGATGCCACCTACCTTTCTGACACCCAGGTCATGCTGCCTGTGCTCTGGAGGTGGGGGCTCTGCATGTGACTGGGGCAGGGGTCAGCAGCATCTTTTATGTAATGAATTCAGAGCAATTTATCAGGATTTTAAACGTGTTTTTAGTCAGAAGCAGCTTATTTAGCTTTGAATTAGGTATTTGTCTTTAAGGTTAACCAGTGGAGGAGGCTGAAGGCTTTAGGTTTCTCTTGCAGAAGCTAGAGACAATTTTCCAGACTAGATGCTGCTTTTGTTTGGTTTTGTGGCAGACTGTGGAAAACCCTGAAATAATGGTAACTAGAAACTATCTCTTTAACATTATTTGCATATTTGCCCATCTGGACCAATTCTTCTGGTTTCAAGAATGCTTTAATTTTAACTTTGCCAAATATGATAATGGGCTAAAAGGAGGAGAAAAAGAGAATTTTCATGGTATGCTGGGATGTATGTGAATGGTTGATATACTGTGCTATTATTTGTTGCTACTTTGGATTTGGGTTTTGTGGCTCCTTCATGTAATGGAGTGCAAACCCTAAAATAAGAATTTTCTTTCTAAATTTTTAATTGGATTTGCTTTTAAAAACCACATTGCATAGCCATTCAGTTAGCTCTGTATGGAACAAGCTAAGGAAAATGCACAAGGATGGCTGCACTACTTTGTCAGGGGGAATGGGGCAGAAGTCTGTTTAGATGTTGTAAGTCAGTCTCGGTGATGCCCCGTAAACGTGTGTGCCTTTTCAGCTATCCCACGGTGACACAGACTTTAGGTTTCAGACAACTGCTGAGGGTGACTGAGTTAAACCATGAATTGCATTGAGTTGGAATTGCATTGATGCAGAGGATTGCTGGCTGATGGTATGAAATTTATGGGCAGTTTCTGGGCTTTTATCCAGTTACACTGAGAAAATACTTCATATGGAGAAAAATGCTTTTGGTTTTAATTGGGTAATGCAACTTTACCTCTTGGCAAAACCAGTATAGTTATGGACATAGAGAAGCATGACATAAATTGTAGGCCTGACTGATTTGCATTTGTATGATTGCATGCATGTTTAATTTTTCCTTCCCTCTTTAATTTGTTTATTTAAATTAATATTTAACTTACCTTTGTCAAAATTCACTCTTTTTGGCATGTAGTTCTTAGCTTTGACAAATTAACAGAGTAATGTAACCATCACCACAAGCAAGACACATAATAATTCCACATTTTTTCACCACCTTAATCCCCGGCAACAGCTGATCTGTTCTCCTTCCCTCTAATTTTCCCTTTCCCAGAATGTCATGTGGATGCAGTTGTGCAGTGTGCGGCATCGTGAGCCTGGCTCCTTTCACTTAGCGTAGTGCGTGTGAGATTCGCCCCTGTAGCTGTGATATGTATTGATAGTTCATCGACTGCTGCAGCTGAGATATGGATATATCACAGCTGATTTATCTTTGCACCAGTTGAAGGACATTTGGATTGTTTCTAGTTCTGAGTAATTATGAATAAAGCTGCTGTGAGCATTTGCGTAAGGTTTTTGTAAGAACATACATTTTCTTTTCACTTGGTTGAATACTTAGGAGTGGGATTGCTGAGTCGTACGTGTTTAACTTTATAGGAAACCACCAAACTGTTTTTCAAAGTGGCTATGCCAATTTTCGTTTCCACCAGCAATAAAAATAAGGAGTTTTAGCTGCTCCACATCCTTTCCAGCACTTGGTATTTGTACATTTTGTTTCTGAATTTTAATCCTTTTAATAGGTGTGTAGTGGGAACTTATTGTGGTTCTAATTTGCATTTTCCTATTGACTAATGATGTTCATGTGCTCATATACTATTTGTGCATCTTTGTTGAAGTGTCTGTTCAAATCTTTTGAAGATTTTTTTAATGGAGTGTTCGTTTTCTTATTGTTGAGAGATCTTTATATATTTTCAATAGAAGACCTTTGTCAGAGATGTAATTTTCTAATATTTTCTTCAGTCTGCCTGGTCTTTTCGTACTTTTAATGGTGTTCTTTGCAGAGCAAAGGTTTTATATTTTGATAAAGTCCAGTTTGTCAGTTATTTTCTTTTATGGATTGTGCCTTTCATGTTGTATTATGGAACTCTTTATTAAGGTCATAAACATTTTCTTAAGTGTTTCTTGCGTGTTCTAAGACCAATTTTCAGTTAATTTTGTATAAAGTGTAAAGTGTGAGTAGAAGTCCACTTTTTTTTGCACGTGAGTGTCCATTGTTCCAGTGCCTGTGCTGAACAGGCATGGAGCCTGTCTTCTCCCGTGTCAGAATCCCACTGCCATCTCTGCGTGAATCTGTTCCCGGGTCCTCCCTTTTCCCCAGTTCTCTGAGATCCTCTATTTTCCATGAATTTAGATTTCACTGTTCCCCAGGCAGCTGTGTCTGATGGTTGATAACATGGCAGTCTCTGATGATTCCAGCAGCCAGGGTGCCTTGGGGTTGGCATCTGTGCCTCATCTTCCTCAGGAGAAGGGGTCACATTTTCCTGATGCCTTGTCTGTTGAGTGATTTCGCATTACATCCTGGGCATTTTGCATGTTAACCCAAGAGAATCTGGGTCCCGTTAAGATCTTGTGGAAAATGTTCGGCTTTTTTGCTTTAGTAGACAAGCACCCTGGTTTGGTTCAGACTGTAAGTGCTTGCTTGTTTTCTGAGGGTGGTGGGTCCAAGGTTAGTTCCATTTTCTGAGCCTTTGCTGTCTGCTTCGGATTTTCCCCTTGCCACACCCCTTGGGCACGGGCTGGGGTTCGGGCTATGGTGTGTGTTGCAGTCCAGCCAGCAGAAC
>PVKY010012898.1:0-11276 GCA_004027775.1 Bradypus variegatus | reverse complement strand
TAAAAAAAAAAAAAAAAAAAAGAAGGGACTGGCTGAACAGGCTTTGGGTGACTCTATTTCCCCCACTGCCCCAGAATTCTCCTGGGGTGGGAGATAAGGGTCCAGGTCACACAGGGGAGCAGAAGAGGAGCCAGCAGAGAGGTGGTGTGTGGTTTCTGAGATAAGGTCAGCACCTCCCAAGCCCTGACCCATGCTCTTCTTTCTTCTTCCTCCCAGACTTGGGGACTCACTATTTGCTGGGGAGTCACCCTTGGAACCAGCAGCTGCCAAGCCTGGAGTTTCCTCTAGGACAACGCCCCAGCAGTTGCTGACTCCCAGATTCCTGCCCTCTTATCACTGAGGCCCGGGTGTCTGAGCAGCCAGAGTGGGTGGGGGCTTTTTTCTCCCTGGGGCTCTAACAACCCCCACCCAGGGATAGGGAAAGATAAAGGCTCCGACTTGACTGGGGCCCAAAGGCAACCAGGAAAATGAAGTGAGTAAACAGCAGACTAGGTAAGTGCCAGAGATAACAAGAAGCCAGCAGGGGTGGAGGACCCAAAGGGAGTGGGTGCCTTGTGGGGCATGGATGCCTGGGTCCCCGAGGAGTCCAAGGGCTGGTGCAACCATTCTAATGTGATTAATGGGTATTTTTTTAATGTTTTAATGAACTAAAATACACATATAAAAAGGAGTACCTGTAATAAATTTACACAGCTCTTGGAATTATCTCAAAATGAACCCACACTTATAACCTTCACCCACTTCAAGAAATAGAATGTTTTCAGCTTCCTGGAAGCCCCTTTGATATGCCTCCCCAGTCACTGTCCCCTCCTTACCTCCCTTAGGTGAGCACTATTCTGACAACGCACATTACTCTGCCCGTTTTTGAATATTATGTAAATGGAAACTTAAGTCTGTATTGTTTTGTGACTGGCTTCTTTTGCTCAATCTTAATCAATAATTTGTTTTTTATTACCATAGGGTACTTACTGTATTTAAAAACTACACATTCATTCATTCTATTGACAAACATTTGGACGGTTTCCAGTTTGGGCCAATGAACCCTGTCTTCGGGTGCACTTGTGCGCAGCTTCTGTTGGGATGTGGTGTGGAGTTCCTAGTCATGGAAATGCCAGGTCACTGGGCTCAGCTTTAGCAGATGCTGCCAAGTAGCGGTACAGACGGACTGACATTCCCACGAGTGTATGAGTGTTCTCGTTGCACCACAACGTCATTAATACTGGGACTTATTTGGCTTGGTAATTTTAGCCAATCTGGAGGTATGATGGCATTGGGCTGTAATTGTAATTTGCATTTATTTGATTGTTAACGAGGCTGAGCACCTTTTCATATACTAAATGGCCACTTGGATCTTTTTTTTTTTTGTGGTTGGTGGTTTTGGTAACATACTTACTCAAGTCTCTTTTTCTATTGAGTTGGCTGTCTTTTTCTTACCCATCTGCATGAATTCCTTATATATTCTGGATACCAGCCCTCTGTTGGTTATATGTCTTGGAAATCTTTTCTCCCACACTGTGACCTGTCTTTTCATTTTGTTAATTATGAACAAAAATTCTTAGCTTTCATGCAGTTCATTTTATCAGTCTTTTCCTTTATGAGCAGTGTCTTTTGTGACTGGTTTAAGAAATCCTTGCCTAACCCAAGGTCATGAAGATATTCTATATCTTCTAGAAACTTTACTGTTTCACTTTTACATTTAGACTTACAATTGATCTGGTATAGTTTTTGTGTAAGATGTGAGTCTGGGGTTCAGTTTTATTTTTCCCAATAGATATCCAGTTGACCCAGTGCCATTTATTGAAGAGATATCTTTTCTTTGCTGCTCTGCAGTACTATTTTTATTTTAAACCAAGTGACCATATAGACCAAGGATCAACAAAACTACGTGTAACCTTTTGAGATTAGCTTCTTTTTTCAACACGATTTTCTTGAAATTCATTCAACTTGGTATGCATATCAAGAGTTCATTCCTTTTCCTTTTTTAAAAAATGTACATACCACAGTATGTTTATATGCACTCACTGAAAGACATTTGGGTTATTTCTGGTTTTATGCTATTATGAATAAAGCTGCTATGAGCATTTGTCTACAGACTTTTCTATGAACATAAGTGTTTTGGTTTGCTAATGCTTCTGGGATGCAATATGCCAGAAATAGGTTAGCTTTTACAATGGGGATTTATTAACTTACAATTTACAGTTCTTAGGCCATGAAATTTCCAACTCAAGGCATTAACAGGACGATACCTGGACTGAAGACAGGCTGCCGGCATCCAGGACATCTCTGTCACGTGGGAAGACAAATGGCCGGTGTCTGCTGGTCCTTCTTTCCCTGGTTTCAGTGCTTGATTTCAGTGGTTTTCTCTTTGTTTCCTGTGGGTCTTCTCTTAGCTTCTCCAGGGCGTTTCTCTGAGTTCTCTGTGTTTTGTCTCTTAGCTTCTATATGTGTTTTATCCTCCTATAAAGGACTCCAGTAAGCAGATAAACACCCACCTTGAATGAGGTGGGTCACATCTCAGCTGAAACAATATAACCAAAAGGTCCCACCCACAATAGGTCTGCCCCCACAGGGATGGATTAAAAGAACATGGCCTTTTCTGGGGTACATAACAGCTTCAAACCACCACAATAAGTTTTTATTTTTCTGGGACAATTGTCCAAGAGTCCAATTGCTGGGTCATATCTTTAAGTGCATATTTAGTTTTATCAAATCTACCCTACTATTTTCCAGTGTGGCTATACCATTTTATATTCCCAGCAGCAATGTATGAGTTATCCAGTTTCTCCACATCCTTGCCCGTATTTGGTGTTGTTTTTATTTTAGCCATTCTAATAGGTTCATAATGATATCTCATTGTGGTTTTAATTTGCATTTGACCAATGGCTAATATATTGAACATTTTTTCATGCGCTTATGTTCCTGCTATACATCATCTTCAATGAAATGCCTGTTCATGTCTTTTGCCCATTTTCTAACTGGATCTTTATTCTAGATACAAGTCCTTTGTCAGATATGTGATTTGTACATATTTTTTCCCCAATCTATAGCTTGTATTTTCTTCATTTAAACACAGTCTTTCACAGAACAAATGTTTTAATTTTGATGAAGTGCAATTTATCGAATTTCCCTTGTATGGATTTTCTTTTAGTATCATGTTTAAGAAATCTGTGCCTAGCCTTGTCCCAAAGATTTTCTTCTATAAGTTTTTAGTTTTACATTTTACATTTAATTCTGTGGTCCATTTTGAGTTAATTTTTGTAAAAGGTCAAGCTTTGTTTTGTTTGTTTTTTGTCTATGGATGTCTGATTGCTCTATTACCATTTTTTTAAAAAGACTAGACTTCTTCAATTGAATTACTTTTGCTCTTTTGTCAAAAATCGTGAGCATATTGATGTGGGGCTATTTCTGGGTTCTCCATTCTATTGAACCAGCCTTGCATACCCAGAATAAATCCCACTTGGTTGTAGTATATAATTCTTTTTTTCATATAACTGGATTTGATCTGCTAATATTTTGTTGAGGATTTCTGAATCTAAGTTCATGAGAGAAACTAATTTTCTTTTTCTTTCTTTTTTTTTTGTAAAGTCTTTGATTTTGGTGTCAAAGTAATACTGGCCTTATAGAATGAGTTGGAAAGTATTCTCTCTTCTATTTTATGGCAGAGATTGAGAAAATTGGTGCTAATTCTTCTTTAAATGTTTGCTAGAATTTTCTGAGATTTCTCAGAGATTTCTTTTCCTAGAGCTTTCTAATAACGTATTTTTTCCAGTTTGCTATGCTGCTGAAATGCAAAATACCAGAAATACCTTGGCTTTTACAATGGGGACTTATTAGTTAACAAATTTACGGTTCTAAGGCCATAAAAGTGTGCAAATTAAGGCATCAACAAGAGGATACCTTCACTGAAGAAAGGCCAATGGCATCTGGAACACCTCTGTCAGCTGGGAAGGTACATGGCTGGTGTCTGCAGGCCCTCTGCTCCCGGATTGCATTGCTTTCAGCTTCTGATTCCAGTGGGCTTCTCTTTAAACATCTGGGGGTTCTCTCTAATGTTCTCCAAGGCAAACTTGGGGCTTCATCTCTTAGCTTAGCATCTCCAGACGTCTTTCTGTCTGTATCTCCAAGCATCTGGGTCTGTGTCGGCCCTGGTTTCAAAGGCTGCCTCCAAAATATCTCTGGGCATTTTCTAAGTATATCTGAGCTCTCTTCAAAATGTCTCTGTCTTTTATCGTCTCACAGAGGAAGCCAGTAAACTAATTAAGACCCACTTTGAATGGGCAGGGTCACACCTCCATGGAAACAATCTAATTAAAAGGTCCCACTCACAATTGAGTGCATCATATCTCCATGGCAACAACCTAATCAATAACTCCCACCCACAATAAGTCTGTACTCACAAGAGTGGATTAAAAGAACATATTCTTCCTAGGGTACATAACAATTTCAAAACGGCACAATATTCAATTTCTTTAATGATTATAGGACTATTAAGATTATCTTTTATGTTGAGCGAGCTTTTGGAAGTTTGTGTTTTTAAGGAATTGATCCATTTTATCTGTCAAATATTTGCATATACCCTTATTATCCTTATAATGGCTGTAGGATCTGTAGCAAAAAACCATCCTTCATTCCTGATATTATTGATTTGTGTTTTCTCTCTTTTTATCTTTGTCAGTCTTTCTAGATAATTATACATTTTATTTAAAATGTCCCCAACAACCAGTTTTTTCTTTCATTCATTTGCTCTATTGTGTACCTGTTTTCAATTTTATTCATTTCTGCTCTTATATTTATAATTTCTTTCCTTCTGCTTGCTTCATGTTTATTTTGATCTTATTTTTCTAATATCTTGAGACAGGAGCTTATATTCTTGATTTTAGACCTTTCTTTTCTTAAGCACTGAGTGCTATAAATTCTCCTCTCAACACTGCTTTAGCTGCATCCCACAATTTTGATACATTATATTTCCATTTTCATTTATTTCTATGTAATCATTTTATATTTTTGAGACTTCCTCTTTGACCTATGCATTATTTAGAAGTGTCTTGTTTAGTATCCATGTGGTTGGAGATTTCCTTGTACTTTTCTATTATTGATTTCTAGCTTATTCCTATATGATTGGTGAACTTACACTATATGATTTCTATACTTTTAGTTTTGTTATGGTTTGTTTTATGATCCAGTATATGGTCTATCTTGGTAAATGTTTCACAGCTGCTTGGAAAGTGCATATACTGCTGTTATTAGATGAAGTGTTCTATAAATGTCAGCTAGATCCTATTGACTGATGGTGTAACTCAGTTCTTCTGCATCTGCTTATTTTCCCTCTTGTAGTCCTATCAGTTGGTTAGGGTGAGGTTTTAAATTCCAACAAATATAATTGTGGATTGGTATTTTTTCCTCTTTCAGCTCTATCAATTTTGAATCTTTGTTGTTTTAAAATGCCATTTTGATTTCTGCTTCTTTAGATTACTGGCTTATATAATTTTTTAGTGCCTGCTCTAGGTATTACAATATGCATACATGACTTACAACAATCTAACTTATCAATGTTTTACCAATTCCATTGAAATTTAGAAACTTTACTTCCATGTAGGTCCTTTTACCCCTCTCCAATTTAAAAAAAAAATACATAATCATTTTAAGTATTTCCTCTACATACAATTTGAGCCACCTTGGATGATATTCTAATTTTTTCACCAACCATTAAATATGATTGAAAAAATTCATGAGTAGAAGGTTAGCATCATATTTACCCCCTTAAAAAAAAAACCATTCTGTTAATTTTCCTTCTTTTCTGGAAATCTGAGCCTTCTTCTCTATCATTTGGAGTTTGGAGAACTTCCTTTAGTCATTCTTTAGGGCTAGTTTTGCTAATGACAAAGTCTCTTAGTTTTCCTTTATCTAAATATGATTTTATTTCTCCTTCATCCCAATAGTTTCACTGGATATGGGATTCACAGTTGATAGTTTCTTTTCTTCTAGTACTTGAGAAATATTGTGCCGCTTTCTTTGTGCTTCTATAATTTCAGAAAAGAAATCTGCTATCATTTGATCAGTATTCCTTATAGGTAATTTGTTTTCTCTCTTGCTGCTTTCAAGATTTTTTTGTTACCTTAGTTTTCATAAATTTAATTATGCTGTGTTTTGTCATGAATTTCTTTGAATTTATCCTGTTTAGCATCTTGAATCTGTAGTTTTATGTCTTTTACCAAATTTGGGGAGTTTCTAGTCATTATTTCTTCATATATTTTTTCAGCTTCATTCTCTTTCTTCTCTCTTTCTGTTATTCTGATGATGCCAATTTTAGATCTTTCAGAATTGTCCTGAAGGTCTCTGAGGCTTTGTTCATTTTTTTCCCCTAGTCTATTTTCTTTCTTTTTTCAGATTGGGCAATTTGCAATGTTCTATGTTCAAGTAAATTTATTGTTTCTTCTGTCATATTCATTCTGCTCTTGAGCCCTTCCCATGAGTTTTTATTTCAGTTATTGTATTTTTTTTTTCAGTTTTATACTTTCCATTTGGTTCTTTTTTTTTTTTTGTATTTTCTATTTCTTTGGTGATATTTTCTTTTTTTGTATTCATTTAAAGGGTGTTTTTAATTGCTTAATGAAGATTTTTAAATGATGACTACTTTAAGATCTTTGTCAGATAATTCCAAAATCTAATTCAGCTGAACATTGGCACCTGCCTTTTCTCATTCAAGTTATGATTTTCTTGGGTTTTGATATGACATGTATTTTTTAATTATATTTTGAACATTTTAGATATGATGATTGGAGAGTCTGTAATCCTATTTACTCTTCTATTTTAATAGGCAATCACCTATTTAAATTAAGCATGCAGGTCCTGGCCCATTTTGTGTACTCTGGCTCCCCTGACAATTTAGTTCTCAGAGCCCTTATAGTGATATTCTGGTCCATTTCATCTGCCCAGTGCTGGTGGGGCTCACAATCAGAACCAGTTGGTACCAGCAGCAGGGGCTGAAGGCACTTTCTCGGGTCCACCTGGTGCTGCTAGGTTGGGGAGGGAGACCCTGGCCAGTGCCAGCTGTGGCTGCTGCTTGATCTCTGCTGGCACCACCATGAGGGAGGAAAGCATCTACCTAGGGGCCTTCTGCTGCTGGATGGTTGACCAGAGAGGCACCAGGCCTGCACCTTCTTCTGCCATTTGGTGAGGAGTTGGGTGATCCTGGGCAACTGTGTTGTTTCTCAAGCCCTAAAAGTTCTCCAGCCAGTTTGCCTTCTTTCCACATTTCAGTCCCCCGATGAATACCTTTTGTACTATTTCCAGGGTTCTTAGTTGTACTTATCAGAGAGAATCAAGAAGAAATAAGTCTATGGCATCTTGTCTGGAACCAGAAGTCTCCTCTTATTAACTTTAACAATTTATTTGTAGATTCTTTTGGATTCTCTACATACACAATCATATTGTCTATGAATAATGAGTTCATTATGAGAAAGTCCTTCTTTTCTCATTTTTATATCTTTTTTAGGCTCTTCAATACATCATTGAATAAAAGGCATGATGGAGACATCATCAAATAAAATGATGATATGAGGCATCCTAGTCTTGCTTCTAATCACACAGCAAAACCTTTCAGCATTTTGCTGTTAAGTGTGATGCTTACAGTAGTATTTTTGTAAGTACACATCATTGTATTAAAGAAGTTTCCTCTATTTTTAGTGTGCTAAGTGGTTTTAAATCATAAATAGATATTTCATTTTATTAAAAGATTCTTCTGCATCTGTCCTAGTGATATTAACAGCCATTATTGATCATTACCTAGATCTGGAGTTGCCTGATAAAATATAGAACATTCAGTTAAATCTGAGTTTTGAATAAATGTCTAATATAAGAATGTTCCATGTGATTATAGTATAAATATAATTTTAAAAGCATGACCCATGCAATTTATTGCTAAATCTGGCAACTCTCCCTAGATCCATTATTTCCTTAGGGCTTTGCAAAATGGAGATTTCTAACTTATCATTCTTTCTTCATTTATTAGCTAGAATACTACTATACAGAAACACCCCCTCATTAATTCCTTGGTTACCCTGAGTTGTAGTTCACACAGGAAGAGCAACTTAAATGTTTCAATTCTTAATATATTTGAAGTATTTCAATCTACTGCAGTTCCATTTTAGGCTAATGGGAGGCTCCTTGATTTACGGGTGTGATAAGATGTTTCAGGCCCCTCTTTGTACAGACCCTGCCCAGATTGAAAATCTCTTTTTCAAAGAACCCTGATTCCTATTGTTAGAAAACTGTATTTAGAGTCCATAATTTGGACACCAGATGAGGAATTGTTTATTTAATTTTTAAAATTTTCTAAAGCATTTGCTTGGTTCCAAAGTCAAAATTACATAATAAAGTACATTCACAGTGGTTCGGTTGCCATCCCTATCTTCTCCAGACTGTTTCCTGCCTTCTCCTATGAGAAACCGATTTTATGGGGTTTTTAATTCATCTTTCCATTGTTTCTTTTAGAAAATATATACACACATATCTATATCTATATCTAATATGTATTTGCATTTCTCTTTCTTACTCATAGCATATCATACGCATTGTTTTTCACTTTGCTTTTTTTACTTAACACTTTATCATAAAGATTACTCCATAATAATACATAGAGAGCTTTTCCATTCCTTTCTAGAGCTACACAAAACTCCACTGTATACCTTAGTTTATTTAGTCAGTCCACTACTGATGGATATTTTGATTGTTTCAAGTACTTTCTATTATAAAAAGCAGATAGCCTTGAACATACATTATTTTGTATTTTTGCCAGTGTACCTTTGTGACAGAATTTTAGAAATGAGATTTCTAGGTCAGAGGGCATATACCATATTTTAGAATTGAGATCGCTGTTTGAAAGGGCATATGCAACTTTGCTAGAAATTGCCAAATCCTCTTCCATGGGGCTTGTACCATTTTTCATTCCCACCAGCAATTTAAGAGAGTGCCATATTTACCACAACCTTGCCAACAGAGTATGTTTCCTATATGATTGGTGATAAGTAGTATCTCAATGTAAATTTATTTTGCATTACTAGTATTATAAATTGGGTTAGTCATTTATTCATTTGTTTAAGGTTTCATGTTGTTCTGGTTTGCTACTGCTGCTGTTATGCAAAATACCAGAAATGGATTGGCTTTTATAAAGGGGGTTTATTTGGTTACAAAGTTACTGTCTTAAGGCCATAAAGTGTCCAAGGTAAGGCAGCAACAATAGGGTACCTTCACTTGAGAAAGGCCAGTGGCAACTGGAAAACCTCTGTTAGCTGGGAAGGCATGTGGCTGGCATCTGCTTGCTCCCAAGTTGCATTTTAAAATGGCACTCTCCAAAATGTCACCGTCAGCTTTCAATAGTTGTCTTCAAAATGTCTGTCTAAGCTGCTCTCCAAAATGTCACTCACGGCTGCACTGAGGTCCTTCTATTTGTCAGCTCTTTTATATGGCTCCAGTGATTTAATTAAGACCAATCCTGAATGAATGGGTAACACCTCCATGGACATTATCCAGTCAAAGTTCTTGCCCACAGTGGATTGAGTCACATCTCCATGGAAACACTCAGTCAATAGGTTTCAACCCAATCAACACTAATACATCTGCCCCCAAAAGATTACATTAAAGAACATGGCGTTTTGGGGGACACAATACATCCAAACCGGCACACGTTTGCTGTGAATTTTGTTCTTCTGTCTTTTTACTTTGCTTACTGCTATTTGTAATGCAAATTTTTAAAAATTTTAAAATTGTATGTAGTTAAATTTATCAATTTTTTCCTTTATTGCGTCTATATTTTGAATCATAGCTAGCAAAAATTTTACCACTCCCAAGTTATAATGGAATTCATTCATGTTTTCTTTCATTGCTTATATATTTTCATTTTAAAAAATTTAGATCTCTGGTCCATTTTAAATTTATCCTAGCATATAGCATGGAGGAATGGATCTAACTTTATCTTTTTCCATATCCCTATCCACTTAAATGAGTATTGCTTATTAAAAAATCCTTCTTTTCTCCAAAGGTGTGAGTTGCAACCTTTATCATATACTAAATGCCTATATGTACTTGGGTCTGTTTCTAGTTTTTTTAATCCTGTTATGTTGCTCTGTTCATGTGATAATACCACACTGTTTTAATTACAGAGGTTTTATAGTCAGCATTTCCCCAGCTATTCTTGGTTGTTCATTCTTTAAAATAAGTTTTATATGAAAGTTTTCTAGTTACAGATTAAAAACCTGATGGTATTTTTATTGGTATTATGTTACATTTCTAAATTTAACTTTGAGAGAACTGACGTCTTTATTATGTGACTCTTCTATCACATAGGAGTATATTATAGTTTTCCTCATATAGAGTTTGCACATTGCTTTTAAGTTTATGCCTAGATATTCTACTATTATTACTTTTTATTCTTGTAAATAATGCCTGCCCTTCCATTATTTCTTCTAACTAGATACTGCTATCTACATACAGACTATTGATTTCTGTATATTAATTTTATATCATGCTTCTTAACTCAATTCTCTTATTTGTAGCTGTTTTTCCATTTTTTTTAAATAATCATATCATCAGCAAATAGAGATCCTTTCCAAATGCTGTGCCTCTAATTAGTGTTGGCTAATAACTCCAATATAAACAGGGTGTAGATAGAATGTCTTCATCAGGATACCATTCCCCTCCCTGGCAACAGGAGATCGGCCCCACCAACGAACATCATTCTCTCAGTTTGGCTCCTCCACATGAGCATGTGAACATGGTCAACTCTCTTTAAAAACAAAACAAGCAAACAAACCAACCCTTCCTAACAACCCAACCTCCTCTAACAGCAGCCCTTTCCCTCCCTCTTCCATCAGAACCAAGTTTCTTGAAGGAGCTACGTTCACTCACTGAATTCTCCTACATTCTACAATAATTCTTTTTACATTCTTCAACCCTCTAGTCTAGCTCCCACCCCACACTTCACTGAGTTTACACCAGCTGAGGTTGCCAATAACCTCCCTGTAATGAAGTCCAGAGGATATTTTCCTGCTCTTGGGTGATCTCAAAGTCCTCTCTTTTTTTTACTTCCTCCCTTCCCTTGGCTTCCCTGACAGCACATACTTATGAATGTATACACATACACACATGTACACACACACATATACACATGCTTGGTTTCCTTCCAACCCCTCTGGCTGCAATTTTTCAAGCTCCTTTTCCTGTAATTTCTCATTCTCAGGCCTCGGTCACTGCTGCCATTTCAAACCCTTGCCTGGCTT
>PVKY010012897.1:0-11279 GCA_004027775.1 Bradypus variegatus | reverse complement strand
CTGGAGCAGAGTTTTAATATAAAGAGTTGGTTACACAGGTCTTAGAGGACTGAAGAGACAAAAAGGGCCACTGAGGTAACGAGAGATAATAACTGCAGGAAGCAGTGGCCTCCCCTAGGGCCGTGGGGATACAAGGAAGAAGGTAGGGTTATCACACCCTCAAAGCTTGCACAGGGGCCCTGTGGAGCTTAGGGGCTAGAGGGTTGTTGCTCAGCAGTTGTTAGTGGTGCCTGAGGAGCTTGGTAAAGGGCCCTGGGAGCTGGGGACTCAGAACTTAAGACCTCTGCAGAAGGAGTGGGATGAGGCTGGTCCTGGGAATGTGGAAAAGACTAGAAACTGGAATCGGCTGCTACTGGGACCAACTGCCACTTGAGGGGCAGGGCTGTAAGCAGGCAGAAAGGAGCAAGTCCCTTCTTCCCCTCCATCTGCCTAGTCTCAGTCTAGAGCCCCCTATTGACAGAGGTGAATGGGAATCAGCTGGCAAAGCAGAGGTGTAGTTTGGAGCCCCCAGGCTATGACTGCATTCAGACCCCCACTCTTTACAGACCTGGACACTGTCTCTGAGCCAGTGTGGACCTGGTACCTTGGAGCATCTGCTGATGGAAATCTCCAAACCTGGCCCTGGTCTCAGAGCAGATAAACCCATTCCAGTGGTTGTGTATTAAATTAAAGACTGACAATACCAAATGTTGGCAAGGATATGAACAACTGGGACTCTCATACATTGCTAGTGGGAATGCAAAATGGATGGTACAACCACTTTGGAGAACAGTTTTCTTATAAGTAAAGTTGAATGTGCACCCACCAGGTGACCTCGCCTTCCCACTCTTAGATATTTACCCAAGATAATGAAAACAATGCCCACCCAGAGACTTCCGCATGAATACTTGTAGCAGTTTTGTTCCTAATAACCCCAAACTGGAAACAACCCTAAAGTCCATCAGCTGAGGAGTGGATAACAAACTATGGACTATCCATACAATAGAGAATTACATGGCAATAAAAAGAAAAAATTACTGATATAAACAACAAAATACTGTTGGATTTCCACAGCATTATGTTATGTGAAAAAAGCCAGGCACAGAAGATTATATACTCTATGATTCCATTTATACAAAATTTCGAAAATGGCCAAACTGAGTGACAGAGAGCAGATGGGTGGTTGCCAAGGTCCATGGTGGGGGTGGGGTGGGGGTGTGGTGTGCAGCAAAGAGCACAAGGAATTGTTTGGGGATAATGGAAATGTCCTAAACCCATTCAACTGTACACTCAAAGTTGATGAATTTTATTATATGTAAATTATACCTCAGTAAAGCCGATTTTTAAAAATCAAATTAGAATGATGCTAGCTTACTCCACTTGCTTCCAATTTCACCCTTCTGTGAGCCACTCTCCAAACAGCAGGCAAAGGGATCTTTTAAAAGCATCAATCAGATTACATCACTCCCTTATTAAAACACTCTGACAGATTCCCTTTCCTCTTCAAATGAAATCCAGAGAAGCACTGCGAGCTGCAGTTCCTCCTGTCCTGCTTACTCACCCAACCCTTGTGGGACCTGAGGCAACAGTACAAACGAGAGCCTGTGTGCCATGGGTCTTAATATGTAAACGTTATAAATCAAACCAACAAACTGCTAGTAAAACAAGTTCTATCCTCTTACCTTGGCAAATAGGCCTTCATAATGATCTAGAAGGCTAGGTTCAAATTTAGAATTCTTGGGACTGCTTGGAGTTCTGTACCAGGAAGTGCTGGCATGGGGAGGCAGATGCTTGCCTGAAGCCTCTCCTTGATGGCTTCCCACCCCTGGCACTATCTGGAACCGGGAGGACACCTGCCCAGCCCCTGGAGACATTTGTGTTCGCAACCCCTGAAGACAGCACTGGAGATGGAATCAGGGAAACTGGGTTCTAAACATGTATCTCCTGGTTTCTCCCTGAATTGCATTTGGTTGTATGTATGTGTGCACATGTATATGTTCATGTGTGCACGAGTGTAAATGTGCAAGTGTGCACATGTGTTGTGTGTGTGCATGTATGTTTGCATGTGAACAACAGGAGTGTGAGCTTCTTGAGAGCACCAAGTGTGCTGGATTCCTCTTTGCATCCTTTGTGCTTGGCACAGGTAGATGATAAGTGAATATTTGTGGACTGAATAAATGAATTAATAAGTGGATGGATGGGGACCCATACAGCACAGTAATTAACAGGGTGGGTCAAAATCTTACTCTGTGGCTCACTAACTATCACTTCAGTTAAGTCTCTTAATCCCACAGAGCCTCGGTTTCTTCGTCTCCAGAATAGGGATAAGAATACACCCTATTTTATGGGGAGCGGCTTGAGGATTAAGTAACAATAATCAGCGCCAATCTGTATGGAGGCCAGACGGTGGGGAGGCACCGTTCTAAGGGCTTTGGAAGTGCTAACTCACATGCACTTCCCTGCAATTTTATGGCATTGGGCTGCTTGTGCAGAAAATTCTCAGTGCATCTTGGCTAGTATCATATTTATAGTCTGCAGAGAGGGGGTTCAGAATCCTCAGCCTCTCGGGGCATATTTCCCTGAGCGCTGCTCAGATTCTGACTGATGGAGCACTCTGGAGCGGGCAGCGGGATACAGCAGGCAGCGAGCGCTCTGCCTCGCCAGTTCACCATTGGACCCCGTCTGCCGGAGGCCATTCCTTCCATTGCTGCTTATGACATTCATCCTCTAGATGGCGCTGCAGAGCGGAAACCGGCCTGCGGGGGCGCGGCGCCCCCTGGTGGTCTGATTTCGTCAACATTTGAACAGAAGTTCAGAGCTGTTTCTACAGTCAAGTGTAGCCTCGGCTTCTGCAGGGTGAGGGGGTGACTGATATGGACTCCCCCGCCCCCCAAATTAGAATTTAATCTAATGAGTCTTATGATACAGAGGAGCAAAGTGTGCACAGGGGGTTCGAGAAGGGAGGAACTAAGCCATACAAGGGAAATTATCATCCATAACACTGACATTAACAGCTATAATCTACTGACCACCTACTACGTGCCAGGTATTGTACTAAGTATTTGACATCCTTTGCCTTATTTAACACATCTCCAGAAAGTATGTGTCATGAGAGCAATGGTTTTGTTTAATTTGGAACCTGACACGCAGTAGGTATTTGGCACATAGTAGGTGCTTAATATATTTTGAACAAATAAATAAAATAATCTTATGGCAAAAATTATCTCCACTAATAGAAACAATGACAACAGCAACAAGGAAACTGATGGTCAGAGAAGTTCAGTAACTTTCCCAAGGTCACAGAGAGAAAGAGTGACAGAATTATGGCACCTGTGTTCCAGACCTACTGTGCACCAGGGGTTGCAGAGATGGGCAGGCTGGCCATCCAATCAGCCTCATTCACACCCTGCCTGTCTTCAAATACCCTTCCCAGGCAGGGGCCTGCCAGGAAGGCTACTTATAGCTCAGAGAGGAGGCCCCGGGAAGCTCCCCTCATAAATTATAAGGGGAGACATGTGTGGATCAGGATTGGGGAATTCAGTTCATGAGGGAACCCCAGGAAACCTTGCTCAGTCTAATCTGGGATTATCCTTCTCTCCCCCAGCAGAGTTGCTGGCTCAGGTGGCAGGTATTTGTTGAGTCCCCAGAATGAGCACCCAGGGGCCTCTCCTGGTCCTGCAAAAGAGGCCCACCGCACCCCTGAGCCCTGCCCCTCTCTACTGTCCAGTTCTGCAGCCAGAGCCCTTGGTCATGGCTACTGGCCGCTTGGAGGCTGCCTTCCTCGTCTCTAAAATGAGGGCTGCACCTTATCTTCTGCCCCCAGGGCCTGGAGGAGCAATGTTTGAAAACACTGTGCATTCTGCAGCCTGTGCACCCCTTCCTCATTCAGGCCCTGGGGGTCTCTTGTGTATGGTCTGGGCTTACTGAACCTTTTCTTGGTTATAAACGGATACTTGTAAACTTCGATAACGCAGCGATGTTGCTTCTTGGAATGGTCCCTGGTGTGTGTTTCTGAGTTCTTGAGTCACACCCTCTTTGTCATGGTCAGACTGTCGCTTCATTGTCATTCGCTTCTGCCAGGCTGGCAGGCCTCTGCCTCCTCCACATTTGCTGTTTCAACTCTCTAAATTGTTAGGTTTGTGTGTGCCCCCAAAGTCACCTGCAGTAAATGAAGGCCAGAGGTGCTTTTTTCTATGAACCAAATATGTGAGCTTTAGTGCCCAGACTTGGAGGTACCAATTCAGAGTGTTCAATGGCTTTTTGTTTCCTCCCAGGCTGTGCAGAGTGAAGGTTATCAAAAGTCGGATTTCCACACACCCCCAGGTCACTTCAGGCATTTCTTTGTATCTACCCAGAAAGGATCAATAAACACTTGCTTAATGGAGTGTGTGGAGAGTTTGGCTCCTCTTCCAGGCTTTTCCGCTGCCTGGGTCTGCCCACCCAGCAGCGGGAGACTCAGCGTGGGGTTGGGGCAGAAGACGCGGGGACCTCAGGGGCAGCGGCAGCAGGATGGAAGGCCACTGCTGACAGAGTGACTGGCCTCAAATTACACCCCATCAGAGCTCGGGCATAAAATTAGCAGCAGTGCCCTGTGTGAGAGGAGCCAGAGAAAAACCCGCATTCAGCAGGACTGCAGGCAGGAGAGGAAGGGAGGGAAGGAGCGGGGGCGGGGAGAGCTGCCCCTTCGCAGGCCCTCTCTGGGTTCCCTTGTCCCCTCTGCTTTGGACGTGGCTGAGTCCGGGCCAGTGGGGGTTGGGGGATCAGGAGGCAGAGACTGGGGAAAGCAGAAGAGGTGAACTTGAGGGCTTGGCCTGCCTTCGGGGACCAGGATGTACAGAAACCGCCACATTCTCGCTCGCTGGCTCTCTCTGTCACTTGCATACACACATGGAAAACTATGGACAAGAACAAGATAAATTCCCACGTGCCTAGGTGCTTTACATACATGTTCTCAATTTTTACGACACCCCATTAGGTGTGCTTGTTTTACTGATAAGTGAAGAAAGAATCAAATAGGATGCAGAGCGTGCCTGAGTCCGCGTGCAATAAGTGCACTTGTGCTTTCACTCATTTTGCACCCACTTATCCTCAAGCAACTAGATATAACCTCACTCTCTCAACATCACTACCATACACATTATATACTCTTTTACAGACATGATCATAAACATGCTTGCACTTGCCTACACACAGTTGCATGTGTTTACATACATGTTTATAGACATAAATAAGAGTTTTCACCTCTATGCACACAATACACACACTTTCAATTAAGACTGTTTTGTTGCTCCCTGTGTTTCCTGATCCACTCTCGATGTCCCCTTGTCCCCTCAGCTGAGGTTGGGTGCCTGGACCTCTTGATAGGTACAGACAGGTGCCACTTTAGGACCACCAAGCTCTGTCTGGTAGTGGCTCAGTTAATTTTCTGTCCTCTGGATTGGGAGTCTTGAGAGACCAGTGACTGGGTTTGGAGTTACCATTTTTATTATTCTTAGTTCTTCGGGTGTGAATTCTCCAGTGTATCGAGTCTAAGCTGTCTTTCATAGCGCAAGAGTGCCTTATGTGTTTTTCAGTTTTGGTCTGTGAGCTCATGAGGCAGTTTGATTGTTTCCCTTGTTGGCTCAGTGACTCCAGATTATTTTTATGTAATGCCTCAGCCCAGGATGTCTGTGGGTAGCTCATATCTGGGCCTCATGTGGGTGCATGCTTCAGGCTTAAGGCTCTGATCTGGGGGACATGTCCCCTGTTCCAGCCATGGCCTGGGAGAACACCCCAATCCCTGCACTGCCCTCATTGGTTCTGTACCTGGGTTTGAGCTGGGAGCTCAGATTCGGCTCTAGGCCAATAGCTGGTCCCACGCCTAGGACCTAGTCCCAGAGAAGGTGTTAAAACCACAGCCCACGCAACCCGGGCCCACTCCTGGCTTCCCCATGGACTGTGGGGCACTAGTTCCCCTCACTGGTACTGCTTCCTGCCCCCTCTCTTAGAGCACTCAAGTTAATATTCTCTTGCCTTCGAACTCTGGCTCTGTATGTGTAAAATATTTAGAAATAGGTGATCCAGCATTTTTATATGTTTGGAGCGGGACGGGGAATTTCAGCTTCTGTTCATGCTGCCATCTTGAATTATCTCTGTATTCCAAATGCCTGGCTCAGTTAATGGTCATTGATTATCACTCTCTGTTTTTCCCTTTTCTTGTACCCACTTCTGCCTTTCTACAACCATCTCTGTCTCCATCTCCTGAGGAGTCTGTAAAGGATCCTGGTTTCAGAGGAGCCCTTGGTCCCGGCTGGCTGGACGGAGTGAGGAGCACCTCAGGGGGTCAGGGCTGCGGGGAGCCCAGAGCCTGTCCCATCCTGGAGCTTGGGTGGCTGGTGGAGCGGGGACGAGGCTTGGAAGAAGGCCTGGAGGCTGCCAGCTGCTCGACAATGGCTGCTGCCCCCATCCCTTTGCCTGGGAGGCCTAGGGTGGGGACCCCAGACCCAGACCCCATCCAGCTGGCTCTGTCCCTGCAGACCCCTGACCCATTCCTAGGCATTCCTAAGGCAACTGGGCTCGGGTTTGGGCAGAGAGAGCGGAAGGGCCAGCCCCCTGGAAAGGACCCCTGCTTCCTGCTGGCTTCAGGACACAGACCCCAACTCCGCCTCCTCTGTCCTCTCTTTCCGCCCCATGTGAAGGTGGGTGCCCAGCTGCGGGGTGCTGGGTGTGCCTGGGCCCTTGCCCTTGTAGATCTCTCCTCTCAGGAGCAAACGGCCACACGTGTTAGAAGGAGGCACAGAATCGCCAACCAGAAGCATCTCATTCACTCATCAAACACCGGCCAGGCCCTGCGTTAGCTCAGAAGGCAGATGTTAAACAAACAAATGTGACAATCGCTATAAGGGTGGTGAAGTAAAAGTACAGGGATCTGCGAGGGAAAGTAACAGGGAGGGCATAATTTAGGGTGGGGGGACAGGGAGATCTTCTCTAAAGGAAGCAGGAAAAAGAGCCCTCCCGCCGAGGGAGCTGCCTGGAGGAAGGCCTGAGGGGCAGGTATCTTGGAGCATTCTAGAAATGGAAAGGAGCTCAGAAAAGGAGGCTGGGGAAGCCTGGAGGGCCTCCAGGGCCTTTGATACAGGCAGGGCAGCCAGGAGTTTGGACTTTCTGCTAACTGCAGGGCAGAGCCGTGAAAGAGCAAAGCGAAAGGGATGCACTCAGGTTTGTAATGTGAAGCTTGTATGGCTTGGCAGCCTGGTGGAGAGGGCTGGCTCTGCCAGGCTTGGGCTCAGGGACCTAGGGATAGGAGAGTATGGTCCAGAGCTCTGAGGTGAGAGGAAGACAGGAGCATAGTGTGACCTTCACGCTCTAATAGGACAGTGAGACCGGTAAACATGAATTCTCCCAGAGCCCTAAGGCTGTTGGGGGAACCAGGGAGGCTTCCTGGAGGTGGTGGCATTTTGAGCTGAGGGATGACAGACAAGGTAGAGGCCAGCAGTGCGGCCTCAGGAAGAGCTTGCATAAGTCTTGGCAGTGAGGGAAGGTGCAGGGGGTTGGGTGAGCCAGAGGATGGGAAGTGACTCCCCAAGCTCACCCGGCCTCTCTGTGGCTGAGCCAGCACCAGGACCATCTCTTTGGAGTGGGGTTTTCTAATGCCCCAACCACCAGGGCTTGGCTCCAAGGATTGGCACCCAGGAAGTTTCCAAAGCCCCCAAGTCAGTGGGTTCCTGCCAAACCAGCTCCCGAGGGTGGGCACTTCCCCGACTGCTGTGCCGCTAGGAGATGGGCTAAGAGGAAGTAGAGGCCACAAGTAGATGGAGAGAGGGCTGGAGGAGGAGCTTCCTCTAGCGTGGATGAAGTGGGGGCGGGGCCTCCCGGGACAACAGCCCCAGCTGCAGGGTGGCTGGAGGGAAGTGAGAGGTGAACCCAGCCCAGGGCCTAGCTGGGTGAGACCCACCGTCACTGGCTCCCGTGGACTGCTGGCCGCCATGGCCGTGGCCCAGCAGCAGCTGCGGGCCGAGAGGTGAGTGTGGGCGCTGCCCTCCTGGGGCCTCCTCACTGTTCCCAGCAGGCCTGGGGTTGCCGAGGCTGGCCCTCCTGCAGACCCGGAGAGGCTGGGTTGAGTTGGAACCTGAATACTCTGAAATGCAGACTCTTAGAACAGCTTTAAGGAACCCTTGAGTTGTGGCTCACCTCCCCCTGGCACAGATGTGGGAACCGAGGTTCAGAGAAGGGGGAGTGACTTGCCCAAGCTAGGGTCACACAACGAGGGGGCGGCCGTCTCCAGATGGGAACTCAGGCATCCTGGGTCCTGGGCTGGGGCTCTTTGGTCTACATTGTTGTTGGAAATAGCTTCTCATCTTCTGTTCAAACACAAGCACAGAACTGGGCTTGTTGTCTGTCTTTATTCAAGGCTCAGCACAAATGTCACTTCCTCTGAGAAGCCTTCCTGGATAGCCCCCTTGCCCCCACCCATCACTCTCTGACCCTGTTTCCTTTTCCTGCATAGTCCTTATCTACACACACTGTATCACCTACTCATTTGTCATTTTTTCTTTGCCACTGTCCCCCCATCAGCAACAGACTCTAAGAGGGTTTTTGTTTGTTTTGGTCACTGCTGCGTCCCTAGGATCTACACCCATGTCTGTGCATAGAAAGTGCTCAATAAATGTTGTTGACTGAGTTGTTGATGGATGTTTGAGCTGGAAATAAAATCCCTAGACCCTTCTAGTCCAGCCCTGTCATTGTACAGCTGAGAAGGCTGAGACCCGGGAGTGGTAAGCCAAGGCTTGGACCAAAGCCTCCTGGCTGGCCAGGGCCTACCCTCATCTCTCGGTGAGCGTTTTCTGAATGTCTTCTCAGTAACCCGTGCTGTGCTGTGAGCTGGGGGGAGGGAGGGGGGAGGGCTGAGGAAACAGGGCTGGGCTCTTGCCCTCCTGGATTGGAACAGGGGTGACACAAGAAGCAGAGTGTCTGTGCTCGCTGTGTGGGATGGCTTGGGGGGTCACTGCGATGGGGGAGGCTGGTTGACACCAGGGTGGAACCTGCAGCTGGAAGTGGAGCTGGGGTTGAATGTCAGGAGGAAGCAGGTCGGGCTGGGGTGGGGAGGGAGGGACCAGAAGCAGGTGCTTAGAGCCGCAGAGGGTGGTGCTGGGGGTGGGCGTGAGATCTTCAGCTGGATCCCAGCCCCTCTTCCCCACAAGCTCTCTCTGGCTCCGGGCCTGGCACGCAAACTCAGACCTTCAGGAAACAGCAGCTGTTGGAGGCTTGTGGCCCTTCCTGTTTCTCAGGGTACAGGGGTCAGAGAGGTGATGCCAAGAGCAGACCAACAGGACCGTGTCTCCCCTGCCTCCAACTCCCCATCCCTTTTTAGCCTCAGAGGGGGAGCGGCTGCCCTCTCCCACCCCATCAGGTGCGCCCGAATGAGGTTCTGGGGCCTCCCTGCCTCTCTGGAAATGGGCTCTATCTAGATTTGTTCCGCTTGAGGCCAAGGCAGAGGCTCCCATGGCAGGTGACAGTTTTCACATCACAGGACTTTCCAAAAGCCTGAGATGTCAAAGATGGATGGGGCAGCTGCAGGGGGAGTGAGTTCAGTTCCTACAACCATGTTTGAGCACCTTCTGTGTACTCAGTGCCCATGGACCTGAATCAACTGCTCTCCCGGCCCTCCACCTCTCCGAGCCGGGCTCTGAAGCAGCCTTTCCATGAGCAGCGCAGCCTGTCGAAAGCCTTGAGCTTCCCTGCTGGGCAGGGCCCTGAGCTGACGTCCTCTCTGAAGGAGCTGGGTGAGGACCAGCCTCCAAGGAGTCCCTACTCCAAGGGGACCGTCGGTCGAGTTAGCGGCTCTCCTCTGGCCCGGTGCAGCTTCCAGGCTCGCCCCAGCAGGCAGCCAGGCCCTTCTTCCGCCGCCCTCCCCAGAGGACTTGCTAGAACACAAACGAAGGTCGTGGCATTTGTTGAGCACCTACTACGTGCCTGGTGCTGCACTGGGCCCTGGGGGTGAACGGAGACCCTGCTCTCCTGGAGATTTTAGGGTTGTGCTTGTTACAGATGTGAGCTCACCTGTACCCAAAGCTGTAAGTACTCCCATGTCACTGAGGAGGGGATGGAGACAGCGAGTAGGGTGGAAACTTCCTGGGTGCCCCCGCTGGCCATGGCAGGGCAGGAGTGGGGTCTTTACCTTTGTGGAATGGCTCCTGTGTCCTGGCCATGTCTGTCCCTGCTGACCCCCACCCCTTACATTGCCACTGCCACCCCAGGAAAATGCTGACTCCCCTCTGTGAGGCCCAGAGGCCTTTGTGAATGGGCTCTGCCTGTCTCCTCACTTCTGGCCTCTAGCTCTGTGTTCCGGCCATGCTTGACCCCCCGTCACCCACAGTTCCCTGGATTGGCCCTGCCTCAATGGCCCTGGTTTCCCCCACCTGAAATGCCTTTCCTGCCATCCTGTGGCCAACTCATCTTGCTTTCCCCAGCTCACTACCAGTGCCACTTCTTCCAGGAAGCCCTCCCTAGCCACCCTCAGTCTGGGCAGACCCTCGCTCTCCTCTCTGGTAGCACGTAACCCACCATCTTTCAAGTATCTGCTGGCCAAGCTCTCTAGCCTGCTGCAGTATTGATCCTTTGAGAGACTATAAAACAGTCAGGCTCTGTGTTGCAGCTCAAAACAGCCTGAGCTCTTCCTTCCTAGCATTGCTGACCAGTTCAATTAAGTGATTATTTGTTCACTGTCCAACTCCTCCACTCAGTTGTAAGATCCAAGAAGGCAGAGGCTGTGTCCTAATGTACTTAGCACAGTGTCAGCTTTATCATTATTATTTTAGAGGCCATGTAGCAGCGTGGGAGCAAAATTTGGGAGCCAATCGCTCAGGCTCAGGCCCCAGATCCCCACCTTTCTTGGGCAAGTTAGTTTGCCTCTCTGTGCCTCAGTTTCCTCACCTGTCTTAGACTAGTGCCTGGGGCATGTGGTCCACTCAGGAAATATCAGCTGTGGAAGTCATCGCCCATTGTGCCGGGCCCCTGTTCTCCCGGTCTGGGTCCCTCCTGCCCCACCCCCACCATATTGCAAATGAAACGCACAGCATCCGGGGGGAAAGTGGAAGAGGAGGCCTCTGCCAAGGGTGTCACCACAGGGACATGTGTGGAAAGCGAGTGGGGAGCTTGCCAGCAGCCACTGCCTTGCTCTAGGGATGCTGGGGGATTTCCTTGTGCCCACTGCCACCGGCTTCACCACAGAGGTCATGCAGGGACAGGCAGGCCTTGAAACTGATTTCTCCTGAGGTCCTGACAAGCTCGGAGGCCTCGGACGTGGCACCTCACCCCACCCC
>PVKY010012896.1:0-11276 GCA_004027775.1 Bradypus variegatus | reverse complement strand
AAATCTTAGCTTAAAAAAGGAGAAGCCATGGTCCTAAAGCATCTCTGACATATAGCATTTCTGACTTTGCATCTCTTCAGTCACAGGGAACTCACTACAGCACACCATTTTGTTCTGTTGCAAGAAAGCACAGTTCGTGGAGTAAGCCAGTCCTTGCCCTTAGCTGAGCTCCGCCCCTTCGTGCATTGAACCCACTGGTCCTCCTGGCTGTCCAGGCCACGGTCCAGTGGGCAGAAGCCCCTTTTACTCAGCTAACGAGGAGAAGCAAGCAGAAAAGAGAGGCAGGGGGAGCATGTCCTGATCTTCCGAAGGTGAGGAACAAAGGGGAGGGGGAGGGGAGAGAGCAGTGGCCATTACAGTTCGTCCAGTCCAGCTTTGTTTTCTTAAAAACGAGGGTGAGTGGAGGAGATGTATGTCTGCGAGCAAATGAAGCCATGAGAAATAGAAGTGTCAGGCCTCTGGGAAGCAAATTGTGGGCCAACGAGCTCATTCTTTAGCAGAATTATTAAATTAGCAGATGAAGGAAAACACATTAGACATTATGAATATTGCTTTTAGCAGAGCCCTTGATAGAGGGCTGTGCAGATGCTTGCTAAATTCATTCCATTTGGGGCTGGAGGGAAGCTGGTGCCATCAGGAGCCCCAGCTGAAGGCTGGCCCTCCTGGGAGGGGTGAGGAAAGGGGTGATAAATGCACAGCGTCTCTGGGCCAGACACTGTCTTGGGGGCTCTGGGTCCTCTACCCCATTCAATCCCCATAGTACTTGGCAAGGAAGGGGCTATCGTCCATTTCAGAAGGGAAGATGGGCTCAGAGAAGTCAAGTGCCTCATTTCTGGTTGCACAGCAAGTCAGCAGCTGAGCTTGTGGTTGAGTCCAGGCCTGCCTTGGACTGGTTGAGTCCAAACCCAGGGCTTTGGAGGAAGTAAGAGATTCCTCCATGTTGTAGCTCGTGGGGGCAACTTGGAAGTAGAGGAAAGCTCATGCAGCAGGGGCACGAGAAACTTACCAGGTGAGGAAGGTGGGCAGAGGCTGGGGTCAGCAGGGGACGAGATCCTCAGGAGGGGAAGATGGGCCCCCTGTAGCAAGGCTGATTCTAATGACTATGTTTTAGGAAGCTGTGGTGACTGGACAGGTGGTCAGAGAAGGGGAAGGGTATAGAGTCCGTGTCATGTGGGCAATGTTTGAGCAAACAAGCAGAGCTTTGTCTGCTGTTCAGAAAATCCAGAGGCCTGGAGACTGCTGTGGTCTCAGAGGGTTGCATGCGGTCAGCGGATGACTCACAGCAGGCAAGGAGGGCTTCTTAGCCCTGGGAGGTGCCCAGCCCTGAGCAGGAATGAGCTTGGCATCACTGGAGACACTCCAGGGCAAGCATAGTGGGAGGAGAGCCTGATGCTGGGTATGACTAGAGACTGGCTGAGCCCTTCCTGACACCCCAGTTCTCTACATTGTTGAGTCATGCATGGAAAAGCAGGTTTTCATGCATGGAGGTATTCAGGAGTGGAGTGAGAAAATCTGTTTGTAGCTCTGGGATCTGCTAGCGGCCATCCATGTGCCTGAACAGAGACGAGCTGGGCTGAATGAGCTCTGAAGAGTCCCCTGGATTGTTCCCAGTCTATGCGGTGACAAACAGACCTTCCCAAGTCCTCCCAGCACAGTGCGTGTGTGTGTTAGGGGTGGGCCTCACTTCTACAGAACCTTCTCTGACAGTGAGATCCAGATCCATCAAAAATAGGAGGGAAGTGGGAAGCCAAGGGAGGAGGTGACTGAGAACCAAACAATCTGCCTGCAAACCTGTCCTGAGGTCCTACTGTGTGCCAGGTCCCAAGACAGGAGATGAGCCAGGGGAAGCTTGTGGTGCAGCAGGCAAGGTAAGGCACATTCCCCAGTGTGCCTCAGAAAAGCTGGAAATAGTCAAGGGCCCGAGAAGAGGGCTGGGTGAGGAGGCAGGGTTGCTCAGTGCCACGAGTGCCCACTTCTATCTGGGCAACGTGAGGGCATCACTGAAGCTGTCATCTTTACCACCACAGAGAATTTGGCTGCAGGGAGCCAGGGAGAAGCATCGCAGGCACGGAGAGAGGTGAGGGCTGGGGGAATATATAGATCCCAGATTTCACAGGGCTCTGGCTGCCAGGCCACGTTCTTAATGCTGGGGGCAGCGAGGTGCCACTGAAGTTTTCCAAGGAGGGGAGGAACAGGATTGGAACCTTGCTCCAGGAGGATGGATCTGGCTCCCACACAGAGGCTGGCCTGGAGTGGAGGGAGACCAGGAGGCCAGACAGGAGGCTGCTGTGGGAATCCAGGGGGCTTTGCAGCCTGGGCTAGCTTGCTAAGAGGAGCCGATGCAGAGCAAGACTTTCTCTGCATGTGTGCGTGTGTGTGCACGCCTCTCAGTGAATGCTTATTTTTCTGAGTGGTACGTTTGGGCGTGAACATGTTTCTGTGTCTGTTTGCAAGTGTGCCTTGGGGTGTATGATGTTGGGCTTGCTGTGGAAGAGTGTGCACGCCTGCTCCAGGAACCACGAGCCACTGGTCCGGCACACATGCATGCAAGTGTGTGTTTGTGAGTGCGAGTGTGGGTGTGTGGGTGTGAGTGTCTGCCGTGCCCAGGCTCCTGAGGGAGGTGGTACCAATAAATCTTGCTCTCTGGCTGCAGTAGCGAGTTGGCAGACAAATCTTGCCCCAGCCCTGACATCCAGGCCCCGACTCTACGTTAAATCTCTTGATGGATCTGCTGCCTGCACTACCTGTATTGGGAGGGGGACTCCACATAGGATGTGGTGGATGGGGCGTCTCAGCTGTCCGTCTCATTCGGGCCTCTCTACCCCAACTCAGCTGGGGCCTGGCCAGCTGCCCATAACCACCTCCCTCTTCTGCCCTTGTCCTCTTAGATTACACGGTTAACTGCCTTGCCTGGGCAACGCAAATCCTTTCTTTTTGTTCCTCTAGCAGAGGGGTATGAGGGTGTGGTGGGTAACCTCTGTCACTTGCTGCAGGACAGAAGAGGACCCCTCCTCCATGTCGAGGCTCACCCCATCCCATTCCAGCCAGGATCTCCCAAGTGCTCCAACCTGGGGCAAAGCCACATTGGTCCTTCTGTTCCAGAGACCTGGGCGGAGAGCCAGCCGCCACCCACCTGGGGGCACCTGGAGAAGGCAAGAGGTTCTGGGCCACAGAGCCCTGACCCTGGCTGTGCTCTTGACCCACTAGCTGCCCTCGGGCTGATGCTCTTTTATCTTGTTTTCCCGCCCGTGGAATGGGGTCACGCTGGGGAAGGAGTGGGACTGTTCGCCACTGTGCCAGAGTGTGGAGGCTGAGCGTGGACTTGTTTGGACAAGACCTTTATCCAGAGGTGTGCTGGTAAACGCTTAACAACTGGCTCCAAGCAAGGAAAAGAAGCCCTGATTTGCAATGTTTGCCGATGTTTCTGGTGTAAATACTCCCACCATGACTGATTTAAATGCACCAACACAAACCCACTGAACATGAGTTAAAAAGAGATGTGCACAATCGGCTCCTGTGAGCTGTAGGGGCTGGCTCCAGCACATCACTGCCTTCATCCTGAACCACCCATGACAGCCCAGCCTGAGGAGGAATCTAAATCAAGGTCAAGGCAGGAAGTAAGTGGTCCAGCTGGAGGGCCTAGCCTTGGGTCTGAGCAAGAGGTGAGGTTATAAGTAAAAATAAGTAAATAAATAAAAAAAAGGGGCAGGAATTTAGGAACTAGGCATATGAGCAACAGGTTGGGAAGTGATGTGTGCCAAAACGGGAAAATGTGTTGCTGGGCTGGGAGCTGGGTGGACAGGCCCAACAGGCTGGAACCCAACATTGCCTCTAGCTGCTCCAGACCTGGGTGATGGGGGAGGGTGTGCAGGATGATGAGGGAGCTGGGCAGACAGACAGGTGTTCCCTGCACACCAGGGATGACGTCTGAGCAGGCTGAGCCAGGAGAGGGCACATCCACTCTCGGTAATTGTTGGTGCATCAATTCTGATGACGGTCCCAAGAGTGTGGTGCCAAGGGCCTTGGGCGAGGGGGGGATGCCCTGGCTGACATCATCTGCTATTTCTGGACCCATTCACAGCCTCTGCAGTGGGAACTTCCCTAGGGACATAAATCACCCCCGTCTTCTCCCAACTACCTCATTCTTCTGAGAAAACAGAGGGAATCCACGGACGTGGAGCTGAGTGAGTGCTGGACATCCTCTGGAGATGACACCATGGTGGAGAGAAGAGCACAGCTCCATCAAGCCGCCTGGGAGACAAAGCTCGCCTGTGCTCCTTGGTTGCTGAAGGGCTCTGGATAAGGCGGTTAATGTCTCTGCAATTCATTCCCTCCAATGGGCTGACAACACCTGCAAGGGCTTGAAGTGTGATGCTGTGAGGTTGAAAGGGTGAAGCATCCCTTCTGGACCCTTCCCTGGCTTTGTAGTGGGTCGTTCACAGAGCTGGGGGCAGGGGCACTGCCTCTGGGGAGAGGGAGAAGATGGGAGAGGAGGAGGACTGAGGCCATTCACCTCGGTGGGGAATCTGTCCCTGCTGGGGTGTGAAGGAAGCATGTTCTCTCCCTCCCAGCACTCAGACATCACCTTAGGAACTTTCCAGCCAAGCAAAGCTCAGAGACAGGCTCCAGGAGTGCACCCAGAGCCTCAGCCAGACAAGCCAAGGCCTACTCCCCAAGCAGAGGCTCCTGCCCGCCTGCTATGTCTGCTTGACCCCCTTCCTGCCCGAGGCCTGGCTCTCTGTCTGTCTGCCCCAATGGTCTGTCCATCTGTCCTACAGGAAAGACCGTTAGTCGTGTTACCTGCATGCTGCATGCCTTCCCATCTTGCAGTCTGCCAGTGACCTGCCTGCTCTTGCTTTGACTGCAGCTGACTCATGCACCTGGGCTCCATCTCATGACATGTGAGTGACAGAGAAGGTGATAAATGAGAGCAAGGGTGAGTGACAGACAGGAGCACACACATGGAGGATGGAACATGTACGCACACAGAGGGCTGACAGCTGGGCTGCCCCTTTTAAGACAGGGTCACCCAAGGTTTCCCCACCCCCGGAGGGGTGCCTGGAGCACTACCCATCCCTCCACGGAGCACTGTCTGCATCCCCGACCACAGTTGGAGGTGTTCCCCATGGAGGCTCCAGGGGGTGGTGGTGGAGCAGTGCCCATGGCAACCAGTGGTAGGGCACATTTCAGCTTAGGAAGAACCTTGGGAACAATGCAGCTGTCCAACAACAAAATGGGCTGTTAGTAAGGTAGTGATCTCCCAGTCACTGGAGGTGATCAATTATGGGCTGACCGCCCACCTGTCAGTGCTGCTATGGTGGGAATTCCTGCCTTGAAGAATAAGTCTTGGCCAGTGGAGATGGGCTGATGTTTAAAGTGATGACTTTGATAATGGATAAATAATCCATGTCAAGCACTCTGCACAGTGCCCGGCACATAGTAGGTACTTAAAAGCAGTGCGGCTCTGGGGAAGGAGGTTGGACTAAGTGATGTTAATGCCCTAACCCCCGGCCTTCGAACTGGGGAGACATGAAAGGCCAATTAGTGGCAACAGGTTATGAATAAACAGGAGCTGGGAACATGGGATAATAAAGGGCTTCCCAGAATAGGGATGTCTCCATCTCCCTCACCCTGATTTGCATGGCTCCTGCAGGCCTCCCTTCCCTCTCCTAACTCAATTTCAATTTCAGTTTCAATGTCAATAACTTCCCTGGCACGACAAGCAGCCAGGGGTTGCCAAAGCGAATTGGAACATTGAGTTTCTGAGTCTTGGACGAGCTTGTCCAGCCAGTGTCATCTGCCCAGCCCTTCCAGGTCCTTCCTTCTGCACATCTCGCATCTCCTGTGCCCTTTGGGGAGACTTATTTTTATCCTCCACAGCTGTCCCTGACGTTATTTGGAAAAAGATACACTCCCTTGTTTGACCAAGATGTTCCAACAACAACAGCACATGGGACTCTCCACACACAGTATTGGGGGTGTCAGGATGAGGAGGTCTGAGCCCCCTCCTGTGAGGAGTTCCTAGCAACGCGGGGCAGGTGGGGCAAGAATCAGCAATTCCAGTAATGTGGCGAGTGGTTTGATGGAGGGGAAGAGGGGACTTGGGAGCACAGAAGAGGGTCCCTGGCCCGGAAGGGGGGAGGGGATGTTGATGGGGAAGGGAAAACTTCCTGGAAGAGTCAGAATGTGAGGGATTCTTCAAAGATCTTTGGATGGTTGGCCTCGCCCGCAACCTCTTTCCCTAGGGGTCAGCAATGGCTGAAATGTCATCTTTATAGGCAACCCTTTTTGCTGAAACCAGAACACTTGGCACCACCCAGTGTTGGCACTGATCAGATCCTTTGTAAAGGGAAGGTTTGGCACACTGAGAAGTGGGTGAAAAGGGACCGGGTAGATAGATGATGCCTTGAGGGAGGTGGAGGCTAAAGTGCCGTAGGGTGGGCACACGGGGTGAAGGTGTGGCCCCGGGAGGACCAGTGGCAGCAGGGTGTGGTTCCTCAGTGAGCCCTGACTGGGGGGTGATGCTGTCACAGAGGGAGGGGAGCAGGGGTGCTGGGAGGCCAGGAGGCACCATCTGAAATGCCTGGGCTTGGAGGCAGGACCAAGGCAGGAGCGGCCGGCAGCGCAGAGGAACGGGTGATGGGAGCTCAGAGGTGGGCTTTGCTGTCTTGACATCCCCGCCCAGCACCTTCCGGGGAGCACCTGCTGCCTCTGCCAGGGGAGCCACAGTTCAGGTTGTAGGGCAGATGGGGGCTCGGGCAACTTTGCCGGGAATCCCCCACCAGCGGGACTTCCGACTTCTCCTTCCCCTTCTCTCTCACCAGCCAGAATGCAGAGAAGCTAACAGGAGCAGACAGGACTCCAGCTGTCCCCTCACCACCAAGAGAAGGGGCTACTAGGGCAGAATACCTCTGAGAGAGAGAGGGGACATGGGCTGACTCTAGGCGTCTTTCCACAACGTGTGGCCAGGCAGGGGAGAGCCTGGGGACAAACAGCCCCCAGCAAGATGAACAAATGCTCGGGGGCCTGAAGGGGGCTGCCTGCCAGTCTGCTGGGTTTCCCACGGCTCTATGCTGAACCAGGAGAAGCAGCCCCAATCTTCTGGGTTCCTGGGGGCCTCTCCACCACTGGGTCCTGAACACGTGCAGAGGCTGCTTGGGCAGAAGCTACAAACCTCCTGTTTGCTCCCCTGGTCCTCTTTCCACATCTCCAGTGTCTGATGAGGCTGGGAGTTGGGAGAGGTGGGTGGGCCTGGGGAGGAGGGGAACCACGGTGGAATGAGACCCTGAGGATCTAATTCCAATTCTGTTGCTGGGTAACTTTGAGCAAATTCTTCTCATGCTCAGAGCCTCATGACTCCTCCGTTTAGGTGTGAGGACTGGATCCCCTCTGGGGATTACAAAGACGACTCCTTAGAAGACCGTGCCTATAAGATGGCCTAGGGAAATGAAGTTTGGGGACACAAATCAGCACATTACAGGCTCTGGAAAGCTCTGGAATGCAGAAACTCTCCAGGTGTTTTCAGACTTCTTGATGACCTTGTTTTCTCAAATCACCCATTTTTATGCCAAAAAAGGAAGTTTGAAAATTTTGGACTAAGTGCTCTTCTCTAAGATTCCCTCCAGTTCTGAGAGTCTGGGTCTCTGTGCCCCTAAAGAAAGTTGGAAGGAGAAAAGAAATGATATTTTAAAGCTCTTCTATGTGCCCAGCTCTGTGCCACTGGCAGATGAGGACAGCGAGACATGGAGTGGCTCAAGGGAGAGCTCTGGGGAAGGTTTCCTACCAGCCTGCTTTGTGCAAGAAGGTGAGGAAGTCCTTCTTGCAAGCTGTGGCTTGGGGGGTGAAACCCCCTTTCCGGCAATCTCAGACTCTCTAGTCCCCACAAGCCCCATTTAAGATCACCCCCTGCCCCAACATTTTCTTGGGAGTCACCACTGGAGAGCATGATGGGGTGAAGAGAAGAGAAGGCAAGGTCTTGAATAAACCACCTACAAATAACGTCAAAAACCCAGTAACTCCTAAGAGTTCAAATCCACATAGATTTGACCCAGGATTAATTATGAAAGCCTATAGCATGGGTCTTTGTGGTGTGGTGAAAAAAGCCTTAACTTTGGAGTTAGATAGACTGGGATTCCAATCCCAGCCCTGCCCCCAGGGGCCTCTCTTAACTAACCCCATTTTTCTGACTTACTAGATAAGCTGACTTCTCTACTCCCTCTGTAAAGCTTGCCAGCCAAAACCTATGGCACGTGGCACATGAAATGCCTGGCTATTAGACAACTACTTTCCAGTTTGCCCATGTACCAAGAATCAGTTCTGTTTATGTCAGTTGTCTTGTCACTGTAAATAGATAATTTAATTAGGTGCAACACGAGTCAATTAAACATGAGTGCAAAAAGGAGTTATGTTTCTATGATAATTAATTTAATGCTTCTGGAAGGCTGGGTATAAGTGAGCTGCTAAAAAAGTTGCTATTGAATTAGTTGTGAACAAGACTATAAAAGATCCGAAGGAAAAAAATTGTATACACAAGGAAGTTTGTGCACACTGATCACCTTTCAAGGAATCAAAATGCAAAATCTCCTTAAGGAATAGTTCATGCAGGAAACACAATGTGGTCTCCACTGCACAGAGAAAGAAAACCTCTACTGTTTTAACTTGTGATCTTTGGATGCCAATTTGCCTTTCTGAACCTCAGTTTTCTTGACTTTAAAGTAAGTGAGATGAGATCCATCTCACATGGTTGTTGTGGGGAACAAATGAAGCTGCATGCAGTTCCATCCCCATCTTCTGTTCCCCTCTGATAATTCCTCTCTCCTTTTCCCGCCAGGACCACCTTCCCCAATCCAGGGCCCCCTGGGCTCCATCCAGATGTACACAGTTTCACTAATCTGATTATGACAGGCTTGGAGGCATTTCCAATGGGAAAAAGCCCTTCCAAGGAATGCATGGAATAATGGTGGTGGTTCCTGACTGTGACAAAGTGGCAGGATGGCAGTTGGAGCTGGAGAATCTCCTCAGCATTCCTCAATCACAATTTTTATGGCTGGTCCCAAGTGAGAGTGTGTTTGTTCTTTGTAAAGTGGGACCTGGTCATCCCTGTCCCATCTGAGGGACACCTCCAACTTCTCTAACCCATCCAAAGCCCTGCTGTCTTCGCAGCTGGAACCCTTTACCCCTACCTGGGGTTCAACTCAGCTGCAGACTCTGGAGTAATCTTATCCCAACCCAGGGACACCCAAAGCAACTCTGGACTGGATACAGAAGCCTGACCCTCTTGAGCCCTGGCTCTTGCCCAGTCCTCCAGGTGTTAGGGAGGCAAGCTGGCTCTCCCATACCTACACCCCTGATGGGCTCTTGCCAGTCTTCCCAGGGCTGCAAGTCTTGCTTATGGCTGGCTCCTGCCTCTTGCTGCTTGCCCAGACCTCTCCTAGCACCTGTCCCTTGAGATTTTCTGCTCCCTAAACCCTGGCCCAGGAAACCCAAGAGAGCCTCAGAAGAGATCAGCGTGTACATTCCTTCACACCTCTGAGGACCTGCCATTGCTGTCTCCCAGCTCTTCAGGCACTGGCCCCAAAGCTCCACCAGCTGGATCACCCCCTAACCCTCCCTCACTGGCCCCAGCTGGAACCCCTTGGCAAAGGGTCTGCTTCAGCTGTGCTTCTGCCTCCAGGAAGCCAGCACCACATGTGCTCTAGACACTGGGAGCCCAGCAAGGGAGCCATTAAAGCTCTGCGTGGGGCCAGGAGCAGGGGTGGGAGACCAAAGGGGAAGGAAGGACAGACAGACGCTCTCTTCTCTTTTGTACTGGCTTCTATGTTATGGATGAGTCAATATTTTGACTCTCACTCCTGGTCATAGATGCCAGAGAAACATTAACCGAAACTGTTGGGTGAAATAGGATGTATTTATTTGTGAACTGCCATCATTCATTCATTCATTCATTCATTCATTCATTTATTCAGCAAATACTTATTGAGCACCAAGTGTGTGCCAAGGAAAGTGCTAGGAATTAGGATACAGAGCTATATAACATATAGCTCACAGTCTTGCTTGGAGTGGGTAGAGGGAGGAAGGGGACATAAAGAGATTGACCAGGAGCAAGAGGAAAATGGCAGAGAGATGCCATGTGCTGACACCTTGACTTGGAGCAACAGGGAAGGAGGCTGGTGAGCCCATGGGGAGGGGACTTGGTGGTAGGCTTGGAGCTGTCAAGGTTCTTCAGTTCTGTCCAATTATCCACTAATGACTCAAAATGAATAGATTAGGAAGGGGACTGAGGACAAGGATGCTCAATTATCAAGCAGACAAGTGGAGAAACACTGAGCATCCTGTGACAGGTCTCAGGGAAGGTGGGGGAGGGGAGGAGAAAAGGAGACAGAGGCTGCAGGGCCCTGCCCACCCTCTCCTGGCAGCTCCTGACCACGGCCTCTCCTGACCACGGCCTCCTTCCGAGGGGCTGGACCCCCGAGCCTGGGCCACCCCAGCAATCAGAAGTGGAGCTCAGGGTCTGGGGAGGGGAGCAAGGTTCAGGTTTAAGGTGGACAGGAGAGGTATATGGGGGCTGACAGAGGGATGGATGCAGAGCTTATTCATTCTAAGCTGAAGGTCCTTGAAAGTCATTGTATCTCACTCCTGGCAGCACTAGTATCCCAGAGCAGGGGGTGGGGTCAGTGGAATTTGCTGGAAATTGTTGCTTTGGCCCTTGTGCCTTTTAGTTGTAATAGTCCCAGCCTGGGAATGGCATTGGCACTGCTGCCATTTCTTCCTCCACCTGCTCCCCGACATCTGGGTCCCCATCTTTTACTATTCTCTTTATCAGAAGGAATTCCACCCAGCCTCTTTCAGAACAATCACAACCAACATCTTCACCCAGACACAAAGGTTCACAGTTTACAGTATGCATTTCTTGCATTCTCTCATTCAATATTCCCAGCAGTCTTGGGAGTGGGCAGACAAGCAGTTCCTTCCCCATTAGACCCAGGAGAAAAATGGGGCTCAGAGAGGAGATTTGATTTGCCCAAGGCCTCAGAGGTGATGTGCCAAAGGTAGGACTTGAGCCTGGCTCTGCCCAAGCTTCTCTTCATAGCTCAGGAGCAACCTGTCCTTCACACCTGGGGCTGCAGATGAGGTGAGGTAGCCAGTGGCTCTTGGCAAACAAGAGTGGCTAAAACTGAAGTTGTGTCTCCCCACCCCAACCGTGGGGCCTCCTCCTCCAGCCTCGTCATACTCACCTTGTAAGAATCATTCTTCCTCGCTGCTGGTGTTCTGAGCTA
>PVKY010012895.1:0-11276 GCA_004027775.1 Bradypus variegatus | reverse complement strand
TTTAAGAGGTCACCTCTACCAACATACCCCTTGTTTAAAACAATGCACATATGCTGCAAAGAAATGGTGAAAGAAAATCGTTGTGAAGGATTTTTTCTGTGCCTTGAGATTGGTAACTGCCTTTCTGTGCTTGACAAGCTCTGGGGAAAGAACCTGTTCACTCCTGGCCCAGCTTGTCAATTACACAGTGAGTTCTTCTGATGGCGTAATGCACACCATTAGTCCCACAGCAATTTGGGAAGCATTCCCAGTATTTGGAGAATCCCTTGAATGAAATTAGACTAGTATTCTACCAAGTCTATATCCAGGAGCCAAGAGGAATAATTAAAGGAGGGAATGTTTTATTCTTTAGTGTTTAATAGAATACATAACAAGTCACATAATGATTCATTACTTAACACACAGGGAGGAAAACAGTATCAAGTAATCCTGTTATACAACTGGTTGTGCATTGGGAGTACAGGAATCTCAAAAGCATTTAGATGGTTGAAGAAATTCTCACTTTAAGTTTGGGCATATCTGAAAAGACTTTTAAAAAATATAGAGTGACTTTTTTTGGCTTTATGTTTCACTAGAAAAGATAACCTTAGTATGTTTTATTTTTCCTCTCCTTATCTTTTTAGAAAATGGCTCAATGACATGTATCACTGAGCATATAATGTTTTCAACAATGTCAAAATCCAAGATGGCTCTGTGGGAATCTTACACTGCTTAGCTGGTAAGTTTTTCCAATACCCAGAAAAATTTAGGTAATATATACTTTAAAATTAACATCCATGATAGATGTTTTAATCCTGCCATTAAATGGTCTCTGATGCTGTTTGAGTAGTCATAAACAAATTGCCATCATTTGTATTAGAAAGTAACAGCATAATTCATTTGTCTATAAAGTCACAGAGACACAGTTGTATAATAGTTTACTTTACAATCAATGTCCACATACTTCAAAACACATTCAAAGTAAAAAACTTGGCTTGAAAAAAAATCACAAAATGTACAAAGTGACAAGAATTCTTGGTCAACTAGTCCATCTTTCTACTACACAAGATTGTTTTTGAATGTAGATCTTCTGGTTAAATTTTTTCTATCTAAGTCTCAGGGGCCCAGTAGAGAATCTAAATCCTCAAATGCTAATACTTCTAGATTTTTTTACTGTCCAAAAGTGTGACAAAGAATAGTTAACTTCAACATAATGAGTTCCTGACTATAGGAAACCCACTCCAGTATGTAAGCACTAGAAATAAAAGCATATTTTACATCTTATTTCTCTAGAGATTAGGTCACCTAAGAAAACTTTACCTATTTTTAAAAGATTTATAAAGGAAAAAAACTAGAAAACTTAAAATCACAACAACCAATCTTTAAAACTTCAGAACAAATCAGTTTACTATTTAAAGAAACACATCAGTTGAGTAAAGTACTTGTGATTTAGACTATAAAATAAATTCTTAAGGAATTCAGTCCCTCCAGTCAGTAATTTTCCAAATGTCTACATTTATAATTTAGCATCTTTATGTGACAGTACCAAATGATTTGAATATTAGAGATTTATCATAATTTGAAGAATAAAAAATTATGATATCTTCAACCTACATGGCTTTAGCAATACTAGCATTCTATGGAAAATTTCAATGAACACTGGAACATGTTATGAACTTTGCCAGTTGCCCATTTTGTCTGAATTTTCCATACATTGTGCATTATCTCAGATAAGCAAAAAGCCCATAATTGCATCTAGTTTGAAATAGAAGACTATTCTGGCTAGTACTAAAATTATTACTTTGCTATAAATCCAAACAAAAAGCAAATATGAAATCCAAGGGAAAAAACTCATATTGAAAGGTGAACAATTTTAGTGTCTCACACCTTCAAGGAATGTTTTCCAAAACATATAATTTGAAATAAGAATGAATATGGTTCAGTCTACAGGTATTAATAGAAAATACAGGTGGAAAGCACTGAACATGGTACCTGTTTTTTTAACCACTTACCACCACTGTCAACAACTCTTTTTTAGTTAGTTATTAGATGTCTAATGGCATTCAGTTGTATTTATGGAAAACAATAGTAATTAGAGCAACTTATGGAAATGCATGCTACTCTGAATTAGGTTAATGTAGACATAATTACCTAGATAATTTATGCCATTCTCACAATTAGAGTGGTGTTTTTGAAGGGCTTACTCAAATGACCCTTCAATACCCCATCCAAGCTCATGGGTGATGACCATCAAACCTGCCCACTTTGTAGACCATGAACGGTTCTTCAGGGGCCCAAAGCCCATGGAGAAGAAGGGATCCAAGAATGCTCAGGCCAGTCATCTTGCCTCAGTTATGCCATCCATCCAATGTAAAATGAGTTTCCTACCCAGCCTTTACTTTGGGCAAAAAGTAACAAGTTTTCTTGTATCGATTTCCAACTTTAAAGGGGACAGTCATCCTAAAGAAAAAGAGGTCAGTTTACTCCTCCTAAGCATTAAATTCCCAATCTTTCAAATAATGAAGTGGGGGTGGGAGGATTGCTGGGCAGCAAGGGGGTGAGGAAGAAAAACGTCTATGCACAATGCAGAAGACTAGCTCAACTCAAGGTTTTACAATATAAACTTCGTAAGACTTGAGCAGCAAAGACAGAATTGCCATATATTGCCATCTGTCAGTGGTTTAGATCTGTCCTAACATGTTCTTAATCATATGATTTTTGTCAAGCAATCTATCAGAATGCCATGACAGGGTGGAGAAATCTCTGTGACACTCACTTTTGGCTACTAAGCAACACTTAAATCATTTATTTCAGACTTGAAATAGGTATGAGTTCTGAGGCATTAACAAGTCTAAGACCAAACTCAATACATAAGCAAACACACTTCCTGGATTTCTGCTTCCACTTCCCTTACTTTTACCATCTTCGTATATACAGAAAACTTTACTTTTCTAAAAATGCCAGCCACTCTAATAAAAGACCTCAAATCTTTCTCTTTCCCAAGGAAAAAAAAAAAAGTTAGATTAAAAATGCAGGTAACTTAATTTTAAGTAGACAGTTAATCAACACATTATTTGTATACAACTAATATCAAAGCAAAAAAGCATGGTGCAAACTCAGTTTTATAGTTATATATTTTTCCCTAACCCAATTTCCCCTTAGACAAGATATAAGAAACTCATCAAAACATGTTGTTTTAGTATATACACCATCTGATGCAAGTTACCAGAGTAAAGATAGGGAATTTTATAGCATTAGTAAATGAATTAAAAAACTAAATGATTCGTGTAAAATGTTTATATAGGATATATACAGGTTGGATCACATGAGTCTAAGAATAAAACTTGATTCTTAACATCTGTTATGGACATATTAAGATACAGTACAAGATTCATTTTTAAAAAGAAGGAAAAATAGTACTAATTTAAACACTGAAAATGGCTCTTACAAAATCTTTAAAAACATACTTCAGAAAGGATGCTAAAATAAACAAAATAAAATAGAAAGGCTTCTCCATTATCACAGAATATCCAAAGGACACCTCACAGCATGAAAGACAAGGATTTGTTTCCCTCCACTGATGGTATAGATAGGATATGCAGTGGGAATTTATTCCATGTTAGAGTAAAGGCATAAGGCAACCAGGTCTCCTTCTGTTTCATTTACCTAAAACACCATTTTATTGCTCAGCTCACTTTTGAGTACTTATTTGCCTTCATTTAAAAATATTCCATTTTACAGCTATCTACAGATGGGCAGCCCTTGGTGCTTCCGTTTCTGTGCACCTCTGTGCGTCGAAAAGATTCCACCTTACCTTCAAACAAATGGCATGAAAGAAGAATAGTGAGATTTTCAGATTTGCTCAGCAGTCAAACATGTGCTAGGCTTAGGAAAATAAGGATTTGTAGTAAGAGACCTTAAATCTAAGTAACCAAAATGAAACATTTGGCTCAAGTAAAAAGATTTTTAAATCAGGATTTATATTCAAAAAGAAAATAAAAGTTCAAAAACTAAAACCTCACTGGGTAACTCTTTGGTTAAGTTAGATAAGTATCAGTAATTTTTATTAGGGCTCAAAACGGTTCCATAACTGCCAGTTAAAAATGGTTCTGTCGTTAATTGAATAAAATGCTTTGCATGTTTTCATGTACTGTTGGATATTTAAAAGAAAAAGTGCATGTACTCAAACGGATGGTACAAACTTACAAATTTCAAATAATAAATGAGTATGTCTGCTCCTCCCTTCCCACCCTCCTTCTTTCCCAACCCCCCACCCCCACCCCAAGTCTTACAAGCTATAACCACCCCAAGTCTTACAAGCTATAAGTCCTACTATCATTCACTGCAAGAATACAGGCTTTCCTAATACCCACGTCGCTTACTACTGAGCTGTTTTAAAGCTACCGCCAGGGAACTTTCCCGCAGGGCTTGGTGACCTGGGCACAGATGCCCTCTTCAGCGGCGGCGGCGTTTTACTCCGCTTGTCAATAATGGCTGCCATGTCAACTCAAGTCGAACCAACTAGCTTCCGGCAACGAGCCAAGAAGAAGGGCGGCGCAGGCAGGTGGGTCACATTCTGCAAGTTTAAGACACGCAGGCGAGGATCTTTTTATGCCGTTTGGTAAAGATGCGATCTTTCACTGTGCCAGCACTAGATTCTTCTCCTACTTCTACCGGTAACTTTTCAAGGCTTATTCATTTACAGTCACTGAATTGCCTTCACAGGGTCCTAATTCTAGAACCAGAGTCTTTCATTCAACCTTCTAAATATCTACCTTTAAAGACAGTCTAAAGACTGTGATGACCTTTGAAAACACTATAACTATCCCCAGCGTTATCAATTCTCATCTCTTAAACCCCGAATGAATCATAAGGACTCCAGAAGGTTTCAAGGAATCTTCTACACACTAGACACGGTCCAATCAGGTTCTGAACAATTCAATCACTTCGTGGCCACACTGCCCCACTCCATCCAGATTGAAGGACAATCTGGGGAAGGGGTGGTTTGAGGCAAGGGATAGAGGAAGGGTGGGATGAGAGTACGTCTGGGCTCTCTCGGTTAGAGGGGTCCGAAGAAAACGAAAAAGCCGAAAGGGTTTGCAGCCACAAGTTCTGGAATTTGGGAGGGAGGGGTCTGGCCCCAGCCACCGGGGCGAGGCTTGGGGGTGTGGGGTGGGGAGAGGGCAGAGATAGAGGAACGAGAGGGGTTAGGGGAGGGCTAGAAGGTAAGATCATCTCTCGGGCAGGGAAGGGGAAGGAGAGGACGCCGGAGTCGCGAGGGGGTTCCGGGGCGCTCACTCCCTGCAGAAGACGTATTCGGTGTAGCTGGTCCAGATCTTGTCCTCACTCTGATCGGTGCTGCTGGCGAAGGCGCAGGTGCCAGTGGAGCTGCACGCCACCATGTGGAAGCCCGACTCGGACAGCTTGTCGAAGGCCTGCTCCAGGAAGTTGAACTTAAGGTAATAGCGCGAGGTGTAGCGCTCTGGGGGCCGGTCGGGGTCCCGGCTCTCATTCAGGGTGTCCCCGAACACCTCTTTGGCCAACGATGTCTTGCCGCACACGGTGATGCGCGCCACCCGCCGGAACTTGGCGTCTGCCTGCGCATCCCGCCCGATAGTGTAGGAGCCGCGGTAGCCGATGGTGATGTAGCCCGAGCGCCGGCTGCCGTCCAGCGACTGGGACGGCGTGAGCAGCGGGCCCGCCGTGCCCCCAGACGGGCTTCGGCTAGCCAGCTCCAGAGTGGGCGACGGCGCTCCGGCCGAGGCGCCCTCTTGCTGCTCCGGCTCACTATAGCCCAGCGGCAGCAGCTCGTCACCCAGAGAGCCCTCCTTGTGTACCCCGCTCCGCGAGTGCGGGGGCGGCGGCCCGGGACCGGGCTGCTGGGGCGCCCCGAGGCGACGCACGAGCTCCGGCAGCTCGAAGTACTCGGCCTCGCGCTGGAGCCGGCTGCGCTCGGGGAAGTAATCTGGCAGCACAAGCTGCAAGTCTCGCAGGTAATCCAGGATGTAGCGGAAGAGGAAGCCGTCCCGATCCAGAAAGAAGCGGCCTTTGCTGTCCCGGGCCAGCTCCTGCGGCTGCTGCTGCGTGAACATGCGCCAGAGCAGCGAGTCGGGCACCGACACCACCGTGCAGCGCCGGGTCACATACACCTGGCCCCCCACGTTCAGCTCCACGATGTCGGGGAAAAGCGGCGGATCTGCGGACGAGGACGAGGAGCCGCTGCCACCCCCGCCGCCGCCCCCATTGGGTAATCCACGTGTGCTGTCCGCCAGAGCCATGGCAAAGAGGGCTGGAGAAGCGGAAGGGAGCGGGGCCGCCTGCAGAAGCCGCAGCCGCCTTTGCCGGAGTCACAGCTCCCGAACGGTCGCTGAGCTCTGAGCTCTGGCCACCGCCACCAAGAACCGCACGGTACCGAGCGGTGCAAGCACGCGGCTGTGCGCCTCGGTGCACCCTTGTGCACCGAGCTCGCTCCGCCCGCGCGCTCTAGGCGAGTGTCGGGTCGTGGCCAGCGCGCAGCTTAAGTAGAGCCGCCCGCTTGAGCGCCGCGGCGCGCAGGAGGAGGCGTGGGCGGCTGCCGAGCCGCGTATCCTCGCTCCCCCAGCAAGGGTGGGGGGAAGAGGAGGGAGGCAGCTGGGAATCGATTTGCATCTTAAACGCTGACGCCGCGCCTGGCTGCAAGCTCCACCCAGGTTTGCGCGCGGCGTGGACGACCCGGCCCACCCCCACCGCCCTGATTCGCCCTTCAGCCCTTTCCCGCTCCCTCCCAACTCTCCCTTCCGAAGTGGACAAAGCCTGGGCTAGGCCACTTTGGAAGACGAACTTTCGGTTAGAGGAGCATTCACTGCGCTGCCTGACACCCCACCCCAGTCCGCCCCGCCCCGCTGACTCTGGAAGGAGGATGTAAACTTTCTGGCCTCGCCGGGAGTAGTGGAAGGGCGTGGACGCCTCGGGCCGGCTGCCTCCCGAACTGTCTGCTTTAAACGAAAGAGCTGTGTCGCTGGCGTAGTCGGTCGTCTTGTCGCTTAAAGTCCTTGAGAAGGAAAAAAAATCTGGAGAGACACAAGAGCCGCCCCATGGGTGGGTAGCTGTGGCAGCCAGATATTGTTCAGTTACTCACTAGCTTCGAGAAAATCCTAGAAATAAGAGGCTAACCTCGGTCGGTATTCTACTGCAGGACGCTCTTCGATAGTTGATTTTATGGGTGCAGAGACAGACTCACTGGTTGGGACACCCTAAAATGAGGGGAAATGAGCAGAAATAGCAACAAGGGGAACTTCAACGAGCTAAGGGGAGTGACTTCCGGGCGCGTTCCCCTGAGGCCTGCGGAAGAGGCATCTACCTATTGAGCACCTTAGAGGCCATTCTGAAGAGACTGAGTATAGTGGCCACGGGAACGAACCATCTCTGGGTACCTTTTGGCCCTGACTGAATGGTTCTATAAAACTGGGAGAGTGTGCAGATCTAAAGCAGTTTAAAAAGCCACCGTTTAGCCCGGGCTTTCCCGCCTGCGTCGGTCATTCCTGTTGAGTCTGTCCCTGGTTCCTTCCAGTCTTGGGGCCTTGGCACATAGAACTGAATCCGAGCTCCTCCTCTGCATCCTTCCTCCACATTGGCTTCAGGTCCTCGCCCACAGGATTCCTCCTCCTGGAAGCCTTCCCTAGCGACTCGCTCAGATGGGGCCTCTGGGTTACTCTCCGCACCTGCCTAGCATCCATTACATTCTGAAATTTCATTGTCATGGGGGAATCAGACCCCTGGCTTTGATAAAAAATTTTTTTGTTTGTTTAATTAACAAAAGTGTTCCTGAGCTCTGCAGAGAGAATAGGAGAGGGTAGTGAAGAGTCAATATTTGTGGTGCACCCACTTACCAGGCCCTGCACCAGGTAATGAATGCAAAGTTGAATAAGCTCCATGAACCTTCAGTGTAGCCCAATAGGCAAAGACTCAGAGGTGTCACCAGATCAGTCTGAAGTACAGATCTTCAATCTGGATAAATCAGGTGAGACTGTGGTTCTTGATAATAATGTTTACCCTTTTGTGTAACTACCCAAGGAGCTTTCCAATCTCCTCTGGGATGTGTCACTTTTACTTTTGAAATGTTTATGTCTGCTGAACAATTATCTTATTTAGGACAGTGTGCTGAAATAAGATCAAGCTCCAAACCAGCTTGCTTAATTGCAAGTACAGCTTTTGAAGCTGAATATATTTCACCACTCCTTTTGGTTCTGTTCTTTGCCATAAATAATAAATGATACAAAAATTCCAATTCCAATGCTGAATTCCTGGGTGACTGTGCTACTATTTGTTATATCAGTGTCACAGACCTGACAAAACCAGTCTCTTCTTTAAATCCAAGAAAAATCTTCCGTGTATCAATTTCACATATATTTTTGCATCATTACTTTGTTCATTTTATCAGCAAATCCTGTCAGCTCTACCTTTGAAATATTTCCAGACTCTTAACATGTCTCACCATCTCCTTGCCACCATCCGGGACCAAGCCACTGTCATCTCTTGCCTAGGTTATGTCATTGTCTCCTACCTGCACCTTTGCCCCCTCTAGTCCTTTCTCATCAGAACAAAAACCAGGGTCCTGTTATAATCTAAATCAGATCATGTTGCTCCACTCAGAGCTCCTCAGTAGCTTCTTATCTCACACAAAAGCAAAAACTAAAGTCCTTTCACTGGTCTACAAGACCCTACCTGATCAGAGCTGGAGCCACTCCACTACCACTTCTGGCCCATCTCCCACCACTCCCCCAGGAACTCACTGGCTTCAGGCATTATCCCCTTTCTGTCCTCTAGAGGCGTATGAACTTGCTGTTCATTTTGCCTAAATCACTCATTCCCTCATATCCATCCTCTTCCCCCCCATATTTTCCTCACCTTCTTCAGGCCTCTGTAGTGAGGCCTTCCTTTGATCTCTTTATTTCACATGGTACAGCCTTACCCTGGCAGCTCTTCCCACTCCCCTGCCTCCACACTAGGGATTTTACTTATGTGTTTGTTTCCTGCATTAAAATGTATACTCCAAGAGCTCAGAGATTTTTGTCTACTTAATTCTCTGCTGCATAACAGGACCTAGAACAGAGTTGACATATAACAAGCATTCAATAAATATCTATCATTTCCCCAATATTTATTAAGGGGCTACTATTAAATTCCAGGCAGTGTATTAAAAAATATGTATATATATCTGCCCTCTTGGAACTTTCTATCTTGTGAAAGAGACAAATAACAAGTATACAGACAAGCAAGTCGATTTCAGATGATGATAAATGCCACAAAGAAAATAAAGGAGTGATAAGGGATAGAAGGACCAAGTGTGGGTATGCTACTTTTGTAGAGAGTGGCTGGAGAACCTCTCCATGAAAGTGACATTTGAACTCGATGATAAAGAGAGAGCCATGGGATGCTCTGGATGGAGAATATTCTAGGCAGAGGGCAAAGCAAGCTTAGTATGTTTCACAGTAGAACTTTAGTTTATACAAATGTTTTTATCCTGTGAGTCTCCAAAATACTCTTGAAGAGATTTTTACAAGCTCAAAAGTTAGCGATACTGCAAGCCTATACACAAATAGCATACTCTCACCATCCTCTACCTGTTGAGAGCATATTCTTGAGCTGGTCTACTGAAGGAAAGCCCATTGGTTCTTCCTTATAATAGCCTGGGTTGTGCATGAGAGACATGACAGTGAATGAAACAAGTGATGTGAAACCGAAGGTTGGTGTCACAAAATTCAAGAGGAAATATAATTAAGGCACTTTGATGCTGGGACTTGAGGGACTGGGTGTTCATCAGGGAAGGGGTGGTCATAATTCTTTAGCAACTCCATTATGACCAATATGCTTAATTAGAAGGAGGTGGGGAGGATTTGGGAAACCACTGGCCTTATGTCTAGTCTCAACCCAGTTTTCAGTGTTGAATGCATGAGAAGCCATTGTTCCTTTTCAAGTTGCTCTTTGTACCTTTCTAAATAGAAGACAGTGTGCCTTGGAAATACTTTGTTCTTTTATCTGCAAGTGTGGGGTACTGGAAACATCTCTAGAATTAAATTCTTATATGTTTTACATTTTCTCCATTTCTACCTTCTCTTCCAACTCTCTTCCCCTTACTCCCCTTCCATCAAAGCATTTAGTCAATAGCCTACCCACCAAAGATTTGAGAAAAGGAATGAGAAACATTAAAAGAAATACAAAGTCAAAATGGGAGGTAGATCTGCGGTGAAGAACAAGCCTCTGGGGATCCAGTGAATTTAATATATGTGAAAATGATTTGCAAGATGTAAAACACCACCCAAGTGTGAGAATCATTATTTTCTACCTCCCAGCATGTTGTCTGACATGTCTACTCATTGAATACAGAATGAATAAATGAATGGTAGAAACATTAAAGTGAATGCTGTGAAGAAATGGGGGAAGAGAATCAGAAATAGTTGCAAACAAATGTTTACTCCATTTATCATTCTCCCAATATATGCAAATATTTTCTTTATGCACGCTTTAAAAATCACTGACTTCAAATAAAATTTTGCACTCAGAGGGAGAAAAGAATTGGATATAGAGGAATTAAATAAAAATGAAGTTTAAGTAAATCAGAGGTAAAATGATCTTAATAAAAGTTTGGTAAAAGATATACCAATATCTAATCTTAAAAAAGAGGAAATGTTATATGAAGAGCATTGCCAAAATATTAGATAAAAAAATAAAGAAAATCTCAACATTAGTATTATATGATTTTTACACTTAATAGAACCAAACAGTGGAATAAAAGTTTTACTAATGTTGGAAATTTTGTAATTTCTATTCTGATATTCTTACAAGCAGTATTGAAGCATTTCCAGGAAACAAGTAATAATATAACAGGGAGCATATATGTAGCACTTATTAGGAGCAGCCCTGTTTATACAACTATACATGTATTAACTAATTCAATCCTCACATTACCCCTATGAGATCAGTACTGTCATTACCCCATTTTTAGGTGAGAAACTAAGGCACAGAGAGGTTAACTAATTTTCCCAGGATCACTGAGCTGACAAGTGGTGGAGCTGGTATTTGAACATAAGCCATCTAGCTCTAGAATCTGTGCTTTTAAACACTGTATTTTTTTTTTCATTTTATTGAGATATATTCAGATGCCAGGGAGTCATATAAAACAAATCATAGATTCGATTGTTCACAGTACCATTACATAGTTGTATGTTCATTACCTAAATCAATCCCTGACCCCTACATTTGCACACATACAAAAACAACAAGCCCAACAACCCAAAGTGAAAAAGGACAATCAAAGT
>PVKY010012894.1:0-11289 GCA_004027775.1 Bradypus variegatus | reverse complement strand
CCAGTCCCTAGTCTGCAGTGAGTAACTATTTTGTGCAAAATGCCATCTTCAACACGAAGGGCGTGAACTGACCTAGGTCTGAGCTGCTTCCCTGGTGGAAGGGGAAATGGTTGGCAGGTATTTGGGACATGCTGAGAGCCCTGTCCCTCTCTGGGTCCATGTGCTCAGCTCAAAGGGGCTGCGCTGAGCTGCCCTTGCATGAAGCGTCCCAGGAGTGCAGCGGTTGGACTGCGCTTACTGGAAGGTAGAGCCCCTGACCTCTGTCCTGAGTCCCAGCCTCGCCCACCGGCTCCCTTCTGCTTTTCAGGGCTGGGGAGCCGAGTACCATCGCCAGGATGTCACAAGCACCCCCTGCTGGATCGAGATCCACCTCCACGGACCGCTGCAGTGGCTGGACAAGGTTCTGACCCAGATGGGCTCGCCACACAACCCGATTTCTTCAGTGTCTTAAGGGCCTTCTAGGAAAAGCTGCTGGTGCAGGTGGCAGCTTACACCAGCTCAGTTCTGCAGTTACCTGTGTAAATGCAAATCCTGTGCACTGTTCATGATTTTATCACCATTTGTGTTGTGCTTCCCAGCTAACCTGATGCCAGTACAGTGTGGCTCCAAGAGCAGATTTATTGGGCCTTCAGTATTTGTGCCAATAGTATTTGAAGGGCATTGTCAGGCAGTCAGGTCCTCATAAAGCATGTCGTGGGGCCTAACGGAAAACCTCAAAACTGTTCATATAGCGAAAACCAGGTAAGGGCAGCACGAGAGCAAATCAGGCAAAAACCAAGCAGTCATCCCAGATAATTTAAATGATCTCACTTTTTGTGCTATTGGCCTAAAAACAAAAACGAGCTTGCAAATCAGTTATGTGAGAGAAGCCACACTGATTTTTTATCTGAGGTTGAAATACCTACAGCTGGACTATGTGCTGATATTAATGGTATATTTTAAACAAATGGAAACTGTGACTGGAAAAAAAAGAAGCTGTGAAGCTTAGAGTCATGTTGCCTCATAATCTACCATTGTGGAAAGTGAGTCTAATATGGGGAAATCAGTATGAAAACAGAATGAAATGAGTCATGTTCTCCAAGCGCAAGACAAGACAGAACTTGGTCCAAGAATCACCCAGGGAGACGCCTCCTTTCCACGCAGGAAATCACAGCCCCGTTTTCCTGGCCTTTCCCACCAGGTGGTCCTGCAGGAACCTGGGTGTGCTCGGTGTGAGAAAACATCGAGTTCAAGCCCTCAGAGAGGAGAAGGTGAGGCAGGGAGGAGCGCACAGAAGCAGCCTCAGTTTACCTACATCTTCTCACATTCCCACATTACAGTCTCCGGGAGAAGGCAACCCGCTGTCCACATTTTCCTTGTCTGTCGGCGAATATTGAGTATTCACAGGTTACGAAGACAATGGTGAAGGCTTTGAGAAAATCTAGGCACATTTTTGGATCAATTTTTTCACTTGTTTGACTCAGTGTCTCTACTGGTTAAATTGGTCAAATCTGGTAGCCCCAGACACAATGAAAGTCTCTCCTACCTGGAAATAACCCCTCAAGTAAAATGACAACAATATGGTAATTCCCTATAATTTCTGGGGAACAGTGGGACTGAATAATAGTACATCTTTTTTAAAGAGACACAATATTGCCAACTTGATCCTGTTTTCCCTTGAATGATGCATAGGAGAATCCCCCACACTTGTAGGTACTTTCATGTATGTATATATATGATTCCCGCCTGCTACACGCTGCATTGCTTGGAAGACTCTCTCGCACCCTCTTGGAAATGTTTCCTTAGGATGGGAGTTGGGCTTGTCTCAAGTGGCACTTCAGCGGCCCTCGCAGCTTCTCTCATCCGTCCCATGTCCGCTCTTCCTCACGCTAGCGCCACAGGGGGTCCTCTCATTACGGCGAGTTCAAGATGGAAATGATCAGTGAGGAAGTGACGACTGGACCGCGAGTGTCACCTCATAGACAAGTTCCTGTGTACTGTGGGAAATAAACGCCACGCTTCACGTTCCGACGGGTGGTCAGTTAGGATGGGGGAAAGCCTGGGGTCCCCTGGGCCGCCCAGCGTGTCCTGAGCCAGGCTGGGAACATCAGGGACTGTGGAGATGGACACGAGCCAGAGGCGCCTGGCCGCGTGGCACTGAGGCCGAGAGGGAATCTAAGTAGACGGCTTCAGAATAAGATGGAACGTGTGATCCTTCTTTTGCTTGGAAAAATGTCACTGGTCCCTTCGTGACTTTGACATCGACGCCTTTATCTCCCTTCTCTTCTGGGCTGCCAGGTGATGGACGAAGACTTCCAGGGCAGGTGTCCCTTCTCTGTCTCGGTTGGGTTCCCCCTTGCTTTCCCACTTTCCAGTAACTTCCGCCCAACCTCTCATCCAGGTGTCCAGCCAGGTGAGGATGTCGGCTGCTCGGGGTGTTTGTCCAGAGACCCGAGAGCCTTCCAGGGCCCCCCACATTCTGTCAGCCTCTTCCCGCGTAACCTTACACTGTCTCAGAATTAACCTAAAGCAAGCCACCTTGGATTTTCATGCCACTTTGGAAAACCAGGACACAAAATATTGCAGTGAACCCAAATGATTTCTGAGAAAAATAAATTATTAAAATGATGGGTGTGCATTATCACCAGCCATGTCTCACCAGAAGCCTCTTACAGGACACGCGTGCAATTTGGGGAATTCAGAGTTAATGAGCAGTTAACTCTTGAGTCACTGTAGCAAGTCACATTCTAATCAGCTTTTTTTTTCCTGCCAAGCGTTGTAAAAAATTGTAATGCAGTATTTCATTTCAGACTTCTAAATGTACTCATTTAACACTCATTCTTTGAGGCAGACAACCCAAGAAAATTCATAGCATTCTTTTACAGGATAACTAGCAGGGTAGGCATGTTAGACATTTACACGCATCAGCAATTCAAAACATGTTTAGGGTTGCCATGGAAAAGGATCACGAACCAAGAGAGAATAATAATATTTTGGCCTGCTCACAACATCCAGGACATTTATCATGTTATGCAAGCCAGTTTGTTTTTTTTTTCCTGTAAAGGATTGAGATGAAAATAGGTTGTTTTGGGCAGATGATATTTTAATAGCTGCCAGTGCTTTGGAACTATGAGAAGTCACTTTTCAACACATTTACTTTCTCTTTTGTTTTTCTTTCTTTTCCTTTCCTTCTTTCTTTCTCTTTACATTTGGTATAAATCAGGAAAAGTTGGCCAATGTAGCATTTAGAATCCACCTTGTCATTGTTTTCTAAGGAATTGGGTATCCTCATAACAACAGCAAAACACAACAACAAAAGCATTTTGTAATGAATATTATATATCACTCACTAGATTTTAAGTTCCTGCATAATTTTGAATGTATTCCAATATTTGGTGTGTATATATATTCAATAAATAAAGCAAAATATAATGTGCATTCCAAATTTTGTCTTTCCCTGTTATGATGTAACAACTGAAATGTATGTCAAGATTAGTGGTCCTGGTATATGTTAAAGAAAAATTCAAATTAATGTAAAACAAATTAAAAATAATGGTTTCTGTCTGAATGAAGCCAAGCTTTGATTATAACGAGGCACCACTTATCTTTCAACTGCATACTTAGAGTGTTAACTGATTGTTTATAATAAAGAATACTGTACCTATTTGTCTTTTAGCTCATTTTTCCTACAAACCCTATTAAAGATCACTGCAGATGGGATGGCAGCTCTTCAGGACAATCAAGCTTAACCCATCCTATTTTGAAAGTGGGATGTTTTAAACTCTGACATGCTGTGGAGAAATTAGGTGGTGGTTTTGGATTAAACATCTTGGAATAACTGGCATAAACAATGGAATCTTGAAAATACTTTGCAGCAGCTTTAGAGGGGATAAACATAGAAGCTTTTCCTGGAGAGTAGCAAGAGTAGTCTTGCAGTATATAGGAAAAATGAACTGTTTCATTATTGTAAACATCTGAACATTGCTATAGTTGAGGAAGATGCTAAAGAGGTCTAGTGAGGAAAAACTAAGATGAAATACAGGAGGATTATGAAAATTTGCAACTCCCTCCACTTAAATTTCCTCCTGGGCTTAAAATGGAGTGGGAAAGAATCCTTAAATACTTCTGGAAAACTTAGCCTTCTTATTAACACCATTAAGGTTTCTTTCTTTCTTTTTAAAATTTTTAAGCAGTGGAGCCCCTTATCCAAAAGAAACTTTGTGGAACTCTGAAATGCATACAGATGGGAGAGCGGCCGTTCTGGTTCACGTTCGGATGGGACGGCAAGGCCCCCCGGTGGCCGTCAGCTTCTGGGCACAGGCAATGGTGTCCTGTGTCTTTGATCTGCCAGATCCCTGACCCTGCTCTTGCCTTGACATTTCCAGCTCCAGCTAGGGCAAGACAGAAAGTCTTGTCTTTGAACGCTAGCCCATCTTAGGGAAGGACTGTTTTCAGCACCCTGGAAACTTCCACGTACTCATTTACCAGACGGCTCTTATGTGATGGCAGAGAACGCCGTGCCCACCGTGCCAGCCTCAGGAGCTCGCCCGCGTGTGCAGGGAGATGAACAGGAAACCGCCAAGCTCAGCAGGCTGTCGGCCAGGGTGGGCTGCGGGGACCCGGGAGGCGCCCGGGCCGATTGGACCGGGCTTCCCCAACAGCACCCTGTCCCCTGCGGGTGCCCGTCTCAGCACCCACTGTTGTCTGGGCATCTGCCTCCCCGGCTGGGCATTACCAGCTCCCACACCTGTGGGTGTCCCGGCCGGCAGCTCCTGAAGGGCGGGGAGGGTAGCAATTCTCCTCTGGCGTTTTCCAGTGAGGTTGTTCTTTAGAAAGGTGAGTGGCCGTTCACCTGGAAGGCAGAAGTGGTATTTGTTCTGAATTCTCCTTATAAAATTCACTAAGTATTCCATTTATCCTCCACCGGTGGGGTGGGAGAAGCCAGCCTGGGGCTCCTTTTGGAGCTGACAGCTGTAGCAAGGAAAGCTAGTTTTGAGAGTTAAATGGTTAAAATTGTTTTTATTCTAAGCACTTTATTTTTGAAATGCAAATTTGAGTAAAGACAAGAAGCACAGGAGTTCTGATTTGCAAAACCACTTAAAAAGGATTATAAAAAAGACACCCATTCTTACATTTCACCACCATCAATGGTTTCATTATTTGCATCTGATGAGAATTTTAGGCAATGCCTCAGGTTTCCTCTAGTTATTAATTGAAACCAATGTTCAGTGGAGAAAATATAAATGATAATTATATTCAGCTTGGGTTTTACGCCAGACTAGTCACACCTGCTCTGTGTTACTTGGGCCTGAGTTACCAAGTGTCTTGCAGGTGGCAGGATAACTTCTCCTCTTTAACCTCATCATTTAGAAGAGGAAGAAAAAAAACCCCTGAAAATTATCAAAACAATCCCCTGATATTTGAGTACAATTTTAAAAATTCCAAACATCCTATTGTAGAAGCATTTTGACTGTTTTGATGCCATAACACAGTTTCAACAGTGTTTTCATATACATTCAGTCTTTGATCTAAACATAATGCCACTTTACAATTTGTTAACAAATTCTGCTTTTTCTGACACAATTATTATAAAACAAATCAAATATAACACACTAGTAAGTGAATGTGAACATTTTGAAATGTCTTAATATTTTAAATAGTTAAAATTATATTAAAATGAGTTCCAATGCCATGTTTAAGACCCTGATGTGCACTACTTGTTTCTCGTAGTCTGGCGTAACAGGGAGCTACGAAGCTGCTTTCGGAGGACTAGAGGGGTTGCTTCAACTCGTTGATGGGGTGGAGAAGAGCTGATGGGGCTGAAAGAGCTCTGGGGAAGCAGAAGGATCTCCTCGTGTCATCACATCGCACACAGAATTCACGGTGTTGTGCGGGAAGCGGGCAGGGTGGCGGTGGCGGGATGGGGCCAGAGCTTGTTGGTGAAAGCTTCTGTGAACTGAGCTGGGACACGTGGACAATGTCAGTCCTCCCATCCACGAGCGTCACTGCTGGTGAATCCCCTTTGAATCCTGGGTGGTGCTTGCCCAAGCGTGCTACAGATGGTTCTGGAAACTGCTGGAAAACACCTCACTATCTGCATTGGGAGTTTAGGCTCCAAATTGTTGCACTGCTATCAGCTTCACGGCTAAGACTCCAATTGGGGTTCGGGAAGTTTTGGGTTGGGAGCAGAGAGCACTCAGTGTGCAACCAATATCGCACATCCCAACTTGGAGGAAATGCTTTTTTGATTGAAAGAGCAATCTGCCACTTCCCCTACGTTTAATTCCAATATGATAGCATACAATCTAGTTCATTGCTTATATTAGGTAAATTTCTCTTTTAATTAAGAAAAGCAAGATTCCTAAGCAGTGTTTGCTTAGAAACTGCTGCATCTCAACCTGACGCCTTGAAAGCTTGTATGAAACATTTCCTATTGGTGCTGTCACAAATGTCCACAGATTTAGTGGCTTAAAATTACATACACCTCGTTCTTCTCAGATTCTGTGTGTCACCCTCCAGGCCTGGCTCTGGGCTGGGGCCACTTTGCAGAGGTGACAGCAGGAATGTTCAGGACCCCGTGGGCAGGGAGCAAAGGGCTGGGACCAGGGTGGGGGGCTTCAGCTGTCAGAGCCACCAAGAGGGGGAGGCGCGACGGCCGGCTGTTTCTGCACGGGGGTAGCCTGTGCCAAGGACTGAACCAGGTGGTTTAGAAAGAAGAGGCAGCTTTGCAAGGGCGATGGGAGCCTGGAGACCAGGCTTCTGTGCTGAAAGCTGTGCCATCCCAGGCACCCACGTCCCACCCACAGCCCCCAGGTCTTTCTAAAGATGTGCGCGTGTGGATACTGATTCCCATGTAATTATATTACCATAATAAGCAGTAAAACATGTTGAGCAAATACTTAAACGATCCTGCTTCTTTCTAAATTTTCAAAGGTAGCTGGTATAAAACCTTACCAGTGCTGACTGCGGCTTCCAATTAGAGGAAGGTGTAATTATGAGAGAGGAAAACGAGCGGAACAGCCCTTGGTCCTAACCTGTTTCTGGTCGTGTCCTCAGCTCTCCCGGTTTTCATTTTCCTACTGCACCTGCTCTTGGGTCCCCTTATTGGAGCCCGGAGCCCGCCTGCTGGATACATATCAAGAAGGCTCGATGCTTTGCTGTTACTAGGGTGAAGCTATGAAGAGGAAAGATTTATTTATTTACTGCAGCAAACAACAAAAAAAGATCATCTCCAGGGTTTTAGAATAAGGCCAGCTGGTTATTTGGAGGGTGGAGAAATTAGCTTTCCCCTAAGAGGGAAGGAGCCCACTGGTGGGAAGATGAGATCAACTCATGTCATCGCTAAACAAGTCAGGTATCTTCAGAAAAATGCTTAAAAATTATTTGCTAACTTTTAGCTCAATAAAAACAGTAGTTAATCAGACTTTCTCCTCTAGTTAGGCAAGTGTGCTAAAATGACAGCTCAGCCCATTTCAGATTAAACTGCTATCTGAACACAGGTCTTACTTAATACATGTGTCATTCAACCACATCTACTGTCATGATTTCAAAACACATTTACCTGGATAAAGAAAGATTAAAACTAAGGAAAGTAATAATGATAAAAAAGAATACTAAAATTTCCATGCCAATTAGTTACACAAATGAAATTAGCATATGACTAGTTAGCAAGATTCATATCAATGACATTTTTTAATTCTAGAAGAGGGATGAGAGACTATAAATCAGTAGTCATTTGGAAGATTCCAAATTGAGACTTTTTAAACCGAGACTGGAAACCCAGAATCCGTAAAAGAAATGTCAGATATTGAAATAAAAAACATTTAAAAGCATTTACACAAAGAAAGTAAATGGACAAATTTTAGATTTGGGTAAAAAATGGATCACGATGGCAGTGGTACTCTAGCAGTCACAAGGCATTTAGACATTGAGAAGATGGAAAAACAGACAAAAGATACGAGGCGTTTCACAGAAGGGTGACTGTAAGCCACCATCAAGTGTGTGAAAGATATTTTGATTTACCAGCATCTGCGGAGACGCTATAAAGGTAAATGGCTGTCAGCATATGCCGACAAGAAAGGTGAACTTCAAAAGAGCAACAACTCGGGCTGCCAGCAGAGATGTGAGGAAATTAAATTCTCCCTAGCTGCTGGTGAGGTGTTATCACCTTTTCTTGGTTTCAGAAAGGAGCATATCAATGTCTATTGATAAGCAAAACTACATTCACCCCTCTGCCCAGCAATCCCATTTCTGAGAATTTCTCCCATGGCCATAGACCCACCGGAACATTCTGTACATCAGGACACATGACGAGCAGGGGAAGGATTGAATTAAGGGTGACAACTCACATCCCAGGGGCCCTGCAGTCATTTCGGGAGGAAGGGATGGAGCCAGGTGAGCTGTGCTGAAAAGGGCAATATACTACCAGGTGTGCGATGCACCCACATCGTATGAGACGACGCCGATGCACTGACCAGAGTGTGGAGTGCCCACATCCCATAAGAAAATGGTGATATGTTGCATATACTGACCAGTGTGTGATAGGCCGTCTTAGGAGACCACTGTGTTTGAACCATTAAACAGGGCTGTTGTGTTAGTTCTTACACCGGCAAGCTCAAACCACTGAAGGAAAGAGCAGTGTTTTTGGAGACATAAGATGTAGGTTCCAATCTTGTCTCTGCCACTAACAGTAAGACCTCTTTTATGGGTCATTTAACTTCTCTCACAGCGGCAGTGTCACGTGCCTTGCCATATTGAGGGTCCAGTGACTAGCTCCTGTGAAAGTACTTTTAATGTACTGAGGGTTGCTTTAAAGGAGGTTTGTCTTTTAAGATATTTCAAAAGCCCAGGCTCAGTGGACACAGGCTTGGCCCTTTTGACCCAGCAGTGGGCAGCCATCGCCCCCGGTGCCCCTGACCGCCATGCATGGCCCTTACCACTGCGGACTCACCTGTGCAAGCCCATTCTCTGTGTGTGAAATAAACATCGCTGTGCAGATATCGGGGAATTGCTGTGAAGTGCAAGCATGTATGCAGAACTGTCTTGGAAATTGTAATGTGCTATAAAAATGGTATTATTTTATTATGTTGTCTGTATGTTATGCTTTCTTCACACACGTCAGTAGCAAAGTACACATTTTGGCCCTCAGAATGGATGGTAAGAAACTGCAGGGGGTATCACACCATAAATAAGTTCTACTTAAATGTAAATATAGTGTCCTTAAATGTAAAAATACATGTAAACATTTCTCTCTATAAACCTAAATAGAAAACAAAGGAAAGGGGAAAATAAAACGTTAATATAAGCTGCCTACCCTTCTTAATTTGTAACAAGACTTTAATGTTAGTTTTTAATAAAGGAAACATTTTTTTAAAGATCACACATGCATGGTAAAAAATTTAAGCATTACAGAGTTTCCTTTTGGGGTGATGGAAATGTTTTGAAATGGATGGTTCTATTTGCTAATGCTGCCGGAATGCAAAACACCAAAAATGGATTGGCTTTTACAAAAGGAGGTTTATTTGGTTACACAGTTACAGTCTTAAGGCCATAAAGTATCCCAGGTAACATCAGCAATCAGGTACCTTGACTGGAGGATGGCCAATGGTGTCTGGAAAACCTCTGTTAGCTGGGAAGGCACGTGGCTGGTGTCTGCTCCAAGTTCTGGTTTCAAAATGGTTAGGGTTAGGGTTAGGGCTTCAGCTGCCCAAAAATGTCACTCTTAGTTGCCCTTAGGGCATTTGTCCTCTCTCAGCTTCTCTGGAGCAAAAGTCTGCTTTCAAAGGCCATCTTCAAACTGTCTTTCATCTGCAGCTCCTCTCTCATCTTCTGTGCATTCTTTAAAGTGTCCTTCTTGGCTGTAGCTCCTCTTCAAAATGTCACTCTCAGCTGCACTGAGTTCCTTCTGTTTGTCAGCTCATTTATATGGCTCCAGTGATTCAGTTTAGACCCACCCTGAACGGGTGGGGTAACATCTCCGTGGAAATTATCCAATCAGAATCATCACCCACAACTGGGTGGGGCGCATTTCCATGCAAACAACCTAATCTGAATGTTCCAACTCAATCCCCACTAATATGTCTGCCCCACAAGATTGCATCAAAGAGTATAGCTTTTTCTGGGGGACATAATACTTTCAAACTGGCACAGATGGCGTTGGTGGCACAACATTGTGATAATTAATGTCACTGAATTGTACACTTAAAATGATGAAAATGGCCAATTTTATGTTGGACATGTGTTCCCACAATAAAATAAATAAAAATGAGAAAAATTCAAGCAGTACAAAAAATTATGTCCATAAAAGGTCCCCTCATGACCACCGAATTCCCCCACCTTCCTCTACCCCTGCTTCTTGGTGCCATTTTCCTTTCTGGAAGCAACTGCTGATGTTGTATGGGAGCATCTACCTGTGTGTGACTTCACCTGGGGGGTAATTTTGGGTAACCTGCACAGTTGCGTCCACCTATGCCTTGGACAGACAGTCCTCGCGGGGCCCTCAGGTAGCTCGGATCGACTCCCCTGGGTTCCCTCCTTCCTCCCTGCCATTTCCCAGGCTCTGCCTTCTCTGATGCCCTCCCTGTGCCCTCCTGTGATCTGTCCATCTGTGTCCTCCCCGTCAGACTCGTCAAGTGCAAGCCTCAAAATGATCTTGTCGTTGAGCATTTCCAAGGGCTGATTTACTGATTTATCGATTCTGACATTTTGTCTTGGAGTCTAACCCAGCTCGGGGAGTCACGAATCTGCTGTCATGGTGGTGGGTGTGTGGGTGGGGCTTTCCCAGCTCAGACGATGTCCTAGAAACTCCCAGCCCTGCTGGCCTCACCTCCACTCAGCCTGGACTCTACCGTCTGCTACTTGGGGTGCTCTTGAAGGATCCCAGCACCCCATCCTCCTCTTCTACCACGTGCAGGCCGGGCCGCTGGACCCCACTGGCTGGCACCCCGAGCCGCAGGCTGCCCCCCCAGCCCTGGTTCCCGGCCCGTCGTCAGTGCTGCTCCTCGAGCCCTTTTCCCGCAGTGTTATTTAGGAGGCAGGATTGGCTGCGTGTGAGAGACGACGTGATAGCTGAGGCAGAAACGAGATCTTTGACTTTCACATCATGGTCCAAAGACCTGGGCCCATGGCCGGGGCAGCTTTGCTCCTCAGGGTCACCCGAGGCCACGGCTTCCTGCCAGCCGGACCCCTCCCCACGAATCATCCCCCCATGACGCGCTGCGGTGTCCCCATCCCCAGTAGCAGGGTGGAGGGAGGGGGCACTGGGCTGCCCCTTCGAAGGCTCGTCTGGAAGTCACACGCGTCACTTCTGCT
>PVKY010012893.1:0-11283 GCA_004027775.1 Bradypus variegatus | reverse complement strand
TTTCCTGAAGAAGTAGGAATGGAGTGAGGTTTAAAAATGTGAGTGTTAGGGGTAAGGTATAGCAGAGCCAATGACAGATCCCCCTAACTCTCCCATTTCATCCAGGCAGGTAACAAAGTATATAATTTTTTTAAATTCAATTTTATTGAGATATATTAACATACTATGCATAAGGCATATATTTTTAATACTTCTATGCTTGCTGGGCTAACAAGTAATTGCTTTCCTCTCTGCCTCACCATGTGTAAATAATGCCCACCTGTTTAATGCCATCATTGCACATACTGCAACCAATGACTAAGCATCTAAAAGTAAAATAAGCAGGACTGCTCAGAGCACCAAAGGATTTTCCTCTATAAATGCTTCTTTCACTAGAATTGGACCTCTGACAGGCCATTCCTAAGTGCTCAGAGCTGATGGTTATCTCACACAACCAGATGCTCTGACCTTAGCCCAAAACATGTGACCTTTTTTCTGTCCATCTGAAGTTACGGCAACCTGCAGGCCACATGCAGAGCCCATATGCTGGGCTCTGGGGCAGTGGAGGGAAAGGCAGTATGCAGGCAGATTGGCTTACCTCCCTCTGAGACGTGAATGGAGTGGAAGGTGGCAGAAGAGGTGAGCAGCAGCTTCCTGCCCTGGCCAATGTGAACATTGTGGTTCTGGTCATGGCCTGGATTCCAGGGTTGCAGCTCAGGGCTCTGGTCAGGGCACTCAGCTGCCACTGCCAAAGAAGAGAGAAGTCAGTGCTTCCATCCGCCAGTCACAGACCACAAGGGGTGCCTCACCCATCTTCACAACCCCTCCCTCCAGAAGCAAGGCTTTGAAGAGCAGGGAGACTCCCCCGCCCCACCCCATACAGGAGTCAGGAGCCCTAGGGTCCTGTCCCATCTGTTTCATTAGTTCATCAGATATCTGTGGACAATCACTTTCCATTCCTGGGCTCAGTTTCTAACTTTATAAAATTAAGGGTAGACCAGATGACTCCTTAGGATGATCCTGAATCTAAAATCATACAATGATTTCTCAGATTATTGTGATTCCAAGCCAATGTGTCCCCTGAAAATCAGTGTTTGAAGAGTTAGCAACACACCTTTCCCTTCTGCATGAGAATTTGACCTCTGGTTAATTTTCTAGCTCTCTTGCCATGGAAACTGTATTACCAAGCAACATTGTTTATAACACATGGTTGGTAAATGCAAACTACAAATAGGTTTATAAATACTTATAAATAACTATAAATAAAGGAAGCTTTGGGCTTCCATGAGAGCTGTGACTCTCATAATTTGGCATGTCCCTTGTAGGAACCCTGAAAGTTCTACGTATGGAGTTGTTAGACAAGATACTGACTCTGGAGGGGCATAAGGCTTCTAAGTGGGTGGGGCAGTTCTGACACTTATCCAATGACGTTTTCTCTCACCTGAGTTGTCCCCTGGGAAACTGATGAGAATAGCTTCTGATGGCTGTGTGGAATGCCGCAAGGATTACTCTCATGGAAGAGAAACACCTGACTCTGCCCTTGATGGCAGATGGTGTTTCCCATCCTATATACCCCAAGGTGAATCTGATGCCAGGTGTGGTCTGTAGTAGCCTTGTGAGTCTGAGTGTTTAGCTGAACCCAAAAAGACCCCATGATGGGTGTTGCAGAGGCACTTCCCCTGGCCCCAGTAGCAGCCCCAGTGTGGGGGGGGTGGATCTCCACTGTCATGTGGCTAACAAGACTCTAATCCAGCAGCCTACCATGGAGGGGTGGCCATGGAGGACTCTCAGAAACTTGAAGAGTCTCCTTGAATAGCAAGGAAAATCCAGCAGGAAAAAGGTAGGACGAGTCAATGCAAAAAGCAAAAAGAATGGCTTGGCCTAGAAAATAGGCCCCAATGCCTCCCCACCCCCTTTTTTCCATCAGTAGAAATTGTAAAGTATAAAACAGTAAATTTCAAAATAACCTGGGTGGGGGAGTGGAGAGGTGGGAGTGAGAGGCAGGCGAGACTTTGGCAGTGGCGATGTTCCAGGTGGTGAAGATCCTGGGGTGGGTACTGGAAGGAATGAAACCCCTGAGGATGGGCATGTAAGAGAGGCCATGTCTCTTGAACAAAGGGAATAACATTCACAATGTGGGATGGGGACCTCAGGAGGGATTCTGGCTTCAGTGAAATCACTGGCACATCAGAGCTAAATGTTATCTCCAGGCTATGAGTGTCTGTCCCATATTTATATATCTCAAGGAGAACTGGGAAGGAATTGCCTCTTTCTCTATACTCATCTGTGCCTGATATGGACTCCCGAAGCCCAATCACATTGCAAGATCTTCTCTGCCCAGATGAAGGGCAGGGACTGGTCCTTCCCTCCGTCACTGTCCAGCACTCGATGCCTGTGTGCTGATCTCATTCTCCATCCTTTACTCCGCAGTCCCACACCACCCCTGCTTTATGCTCCATCTGCTTCACTGTCAGGCCTAACTTAGACTTTGGATCTCTTTCACTAAGAAGAAAACGTCACAGTTTTTGGAGTTTTACCAAAGTAACTCTTCTAGCTGATGTAAACCCCAAGGGCTCAAGTAGGGCAGTAAGATGAAAAAATGTGGGACCTGCTCATCAGTGCACTTTCAGTTTTAATATAACAGCAGAATTGCCAGCAACTGCCCAGTTGGGCTGGCAGGCAGGCTCTCAGCTTTGCACTCAGCAGTCAAGGGTGCTGATGAGGGCTGGGGCTATGGAGCACCCTCTCCCTGAGGGGCTTCTGTAGGCCAGTGTCTGTCCTGGGTTTGTCTCCAGATGGGGTTAAGGGCTTGGCTGGCTTTCAGCAGAGAGGATCAGAGGCTCTAGGCTGTCCTCCAATGAGTTCTGCACTTAGAAAGTCAGTTTCCAAGAAGGTGACTCCCAGCTGAATGGGGAGCACATGTGGTCCACTGGCAAGCCCAGCGTTCAGGCAAGGAGCCATGAGCCTGCTGGGAAGGAACTGTTCCAACTCCACAGGACAAGTCATTTGGTCGCACATGTCCACATTCCCCAGGACAAACCTGACTGCTCCTTTTACTCTCCAATTTCACAAGCTTGCATCAGACTTTGCATCTGGATTTGGAGGTGGTGAGTTTGACCTGCAGGGTCTCCTGTCATCAGGAGTACAAGTCCCAGTTCTCCACTAGCTCCAATCACACAGCTAAAGCACAGAACTCATGAGTTTGCCCTCAAACGGACAGCCCTTCATTGGAGCTGGATATTTTGCTCCTGGGGAGGACCAGTCGTCAGAGGATTTACACTTGTGTGAATCAATGAGGGCTGGAAGTGGTCAGTGCCTTCACTGAAATATCACCATGGTAACCACCAATGCTTTCCCAGGAGAGGCCACACCAAGGAGATTGAGACTGAACGTAGGCCCAGCCTTCTTGGAGTATGAATGGCAAGGATTGGCCTCTGCAACCTTCTGATGTCAGAGAAGAGCACAGACCAGAGAGAACCAGAGGCCTAGCTGCCCTTTCAAATGGTTTGTACCCAAATGGCCAGAGGGATACCCAGGATGTGGGGAGATATACTCAGGAATTACCTGATTACACCTCCCCAAGGCCCCTGAGGTGGATCACTCTCAAACATAAACCAAATCCAGTGGCTGGCACATCGTTAAAGTCCCCTTCCTGTATATTGACTGAATAAATGACTGATCTAATATTGTCAATGATTGCAGTGAAAGTTAAAAAATATTGATTGTTTTTTATGTGTCCCAAGGATCAGAAAATTTCTACAAGGAATCACTAGTTATGACTATAGATTCCTTCCTTCATTCAGTGGGTTGAGAAAAATGCAAGTCTCTTTATTCTTAATTGTACAAAAGCACCAAACTCAATAACAATAGTATTTTTTTAAAAAAGAAAAGAATAATTGATGGTGATGTTAATACTTCTAAGCTCCTACTCAAAATTTAGAAATAGTCCCCATTTCTCACTTTCTACCACAACTTAGGTTTGTTTGATTTGCTGTTTCCTATAGCCCAGGAAAACTTGTCTTATGCTTCAGGATGTTAACTCAAAACCACTCAGAGAAAAGGTTGAAGATATTGAGGTTAGAAAAGTAGCCCTAAATCTCACATAAGGACTGCTCAGCTTACAAAGTGCTTTAACATACCCAGATCTTCTGACGCCAAAATGAGAAAGAACTACTGAGATCAAATGGCCCAGAGGTGATCAGCTGGCTCTCTAGATAAGTATCTTGTTTTTTTTTTCTGGCCCCCAGAGTGGTTTTTAAATTTTTAATTAGTTGCCAACATTTAAACAATAAGGAACTTTTACATAAAAATCTAGATTTCCGCCTTCTCTAAAAATTCAGTAGATCTTGCAACAAGGGGACCCACTCTCCCCAGCCGTTTGACCAGTTTCATTCATTTATATTACACACATAGCCCTTCTTAGACACTGAGTGTGCCTCTTTTGATTGTAAACGAACTGCTTCATTTTATGATGAAGAAGCTGAAGCCCAGAAAGATCACTGAGTTCGTAAGGCTGGGCCAAGCCCAGGCATCCTGACCCAACCCTGTGGCTCCTTCCCCTGGCCCCAGCAGCCTCGCTTCAACCAGGGGCTGTGCCCTTCCAGGCCGAGTTGGGGAGGTCCACCTGCTTTGCATGGCTCACCTGTGGATGTGGCCCCAGGAAAGCAGGCCAGGGCAAGCCAGCAGATTATCAACACGGCCTTGGAGCAGAAGTTCTGCTTCACAGCAGCCTCCATCACAGCAGAGTGCTCCTGAAATGGAAACACACCTGGGTCGGATATGCATGCAATCCTGGCAGGCAGAGTCAGTGTGCAGGGAGTCACAGCAGGCTATGGTAATATACTGGAGCCAGAGGAAGGGGATGGGCATGGCCCACATGGCCACACGCCAGTTGACCCAGTGTGGAGTCCTCACAAGCGACTTCCCTCAGCTGCTGTGACTCAGGGCTGGGCAGATTGGGGCTTGCGAACCCTGCCACCTTCCTGCCTGTAGCTCAGAGACCGGGCAATGCATGGAATTTCATCCCTGGTATTTCATCAAGCAGCCCAACAGAATGAAGCTTTCTTCTTAAGTTAAGAAACAGAGAAGAAGAAAAATACTCCCCTTGAACAGAAGCTGGTGATTAGATGCCCTCCAAGTTGCAGTCTGATCTCAGCTGGTTTGTTTAACCTCTCTGGGTCTCAGTTTCCTAATCTGTAAAGTGAGCATGTGGACTGGCTGATTTCCAATCTTTCCTCCACCTTTAATAGTCTATGCTTCTAAGACCAGTCTTAAGTAATAATACAGAAATTCTAAATATGGGTGCCTGCATGTTATAAACCCTCTTCATATTACCTATCCAAGAGGAAGGTGAAGCAGAGATACCTGATTGTCCCCATATCCATTTTCACTTCCTTCTTCATTAACAGAATCCCCCATTTTTATCTGGGTGCATGGCCACCTAGAATTAAGATCACATCTCCCATTCTCCCTTGCAGTTAGTCATGGCCTTGGAATCAAGTTCTGGCCAAGTATGGGAGAAGTATAGAGTGTGTATTCCCAGAAACATCCTTAAGGGAAGGCGGGTAGCTTTTCTTCTCTCTTTTATCTTTCTTGCTGACTGGAATGTGGATATGATGGCTGGATCTTTGGCAACTATGTTGGAGTATGTGGTGGGAGTCAAGCACTGAGGATGGCAAAGCAAATAAAGAGAAAGAACCTGGACCTGGGCCCTGTGGAGAACTGAAATAGCCCTAGACCGACTGTGTTTGGATTTACGTGCAAGAGAGTTAAACATCTCTTTTATTAAAGCTACTCTTATTATTTTTTTCTTTTACTTATACAGAAGGGGAATACAGGAATCTCTCCAGATAAAACTCAAAACAGGGACTTTTAAAAAGATGCACTATTTCCTTGCAAAATATAATGCCACGTCAAGAAACATCTTTGTGTTCAAGTCCTACATGGCACACACAGAGCTTAGCCTGGGTGTTGGGAGTGGCCGGCTTGAGTTTCTATGCCCTTCTCCCAAAGCCTCCCCTGAGTAGGAATGTAGTTGTGCCCAGAAACAAGCAGCTATTCTCCCACACTGAGCAAGTGGCTCAAATGTATCTCACCCATCATAGGCTCCTCCCTTCAAACTAGTTCAGTGGCAAATCTGATCATCCCTGACCTCTCAGCTCAAAGCGAAGCCTGTGTGTGAGCCTGGTGAGATGGGGCAGGCGAGAGGGCTCTGAAACAGGAGCACACTGGGCCTTTTGCCTGGTATCTCCCACACAGGTGTGCTTGGGGGGGGGCGAGGGGGGGAAACCATTTGCTCTGGTGCTGTCCTCTTAACAGGCCCCGCTGGATGGGCAAGAACAACAGAGCCCTTTCTGGTTGCTTCAGTACGACCGCTGAAGTCACGCATTGCAGCATGTGGGAATGTGGCTCCTTTCCCATGGCCCTGGAAGGGGAGGGCTCACGTTCATTCTCTTTGCGATAGAAAGGAGGGGAAAGCAGGGCCAGGGATGTTTCGTGGTCCCCGGGGGAAAGCCAGAGCCCTGCTCTCAGTTGAGTTCAGGGGAGATATTTGATTTGAGCCCGACCAGTTCAGAAAACCAAAGCAGCTGTCTGGTGCCAAGAGGCCCCACATCATCCTGAGACTCCTCTGAAAGGAACTTGTTCCTTTGGACCGTGAGCTAGCACCTTAGCTTGGTAAGGAAATACAACAGGCGCGAGAGCGGAGGCAGTGGGACGTGGGAGGCGGAACGGGTGTGGGACCCAGCCTGCCCTAACTTGCCAGGTGACCCTCATCAAGCCTTTCCGCCTGTGGGCCCCAGACTCCCATATACACAGTGGGAAGGCTGCTGGACATGAACTTTTAAGCTCTGACAACTTCTGAGTATATTGTAGACAATTCCAAAGACAAAAAAAAATAAATAAAAACACTTCTGGATAGATGTAAAAACCATTCCACTCGGAAAGACTAATGCTCAAGCCCCCTTTTCCTAATGTTAAAGAGTTCTGCTGCTGCCACCCAGCTACATCTGAGCCATGGAAAGCTGAGAAACCTCCCTGCCCAAAGAGGTGAATCCCACATTTCAGAGTGAGAGTTTGTGCTTTCTTGCTCATGAGCGGTTTCCCAGAGTTTGAGTCCGTAAGCATCAGAAACATTCTGTTGAAGTGAATCCCAGAATGTTCTCAAATTTCACTTGGGAATTCTTCATCAAGGGAGGACAGCTCTCAGTTGGCCATTAAAAGCTTTCTGGCATTGGGAAGTCAGATTCGGATTCTCTGGTTGGCAAGATACAGTCTTGAAATGGTTCCCAACTGTTGACGGCCTCGAAGGCTGCACATTGGCTCAGGATGCCAGAAGTCTCCCCAGGAAGCTGGCAGCTGGAGGCTGGCTGAACACTGCCCTTGCTGGGTCAGAAGGGCTGCTCCGAGGTAGGCTGTGATGGCCACGAATCCGGTCTGTCCCTCTGAGGGTGCAGTGAACCACTTCAGCAGAGCAAGGGTGAAAGGAGAATGTGGACATCTTTTCATAATGGATATTCCACAAGTCTTCACAATAACAAGCTAGAGTTTTCCAGAAGCTCAGCATTTCTAGATTCCAGCTGCTGCCTGGACCTTGTTCGCCAGGACTCGTGGGCCCAGCAGGGTCAGGAGCCGGAGGTGCTGTCTGTCGGCCTCTCTCTCGGCTCTCCTCGTGGCCAGCACACTCCAGGCGTCTGGGCTCGGCTCTTCTTTCCAGGTGGCCCAGGCTGAGCTGCCCCACGTTCAGGACTTGATACCTGCAGAAGAAGACGATGGTCAGAGCATTATAAGAGCTTCCAGAGAAGCCCCGAATCCTCATCAGACTTCCCCAGAGCAACAGGACTAGGAAGAGCATGGCTGACGGCTTGCCCCAGGCCCACGGACTGAGAATTCCTGCTGCCTGGAGAGGCTGCAGAAGCCACGGCTTTCCTCAGGGATCGGCTGAAAAAAGGGAGAGAGAGGTAGGGCCAAAGAATTAGCTGAAGTTCTGAGACAGGAAGTGAGATGAGATTCAGTGCAGATGGTCTGGGGAGCTCGTTTGTTGGGATCGGGGAGACAGACACCTCTCTTCTTGGACAAACCTAGACAAGGCTCACCCTGGCAGCTAGCAGAGCAGGGTGGTGGCCAAGAGCACGGGTGCCGGAGTCATGAGGGACTTGGGTTCGAATCCCAGCTATGCCGAGAAACATCTGCCCGCCTGGGCCTCACTTTTCTCATCTGCCCAACTGGAATGATAAGCCGTGAATTTCAGGGTCATTGTGAGGATCAAATCAGATGCTGTGTGGAAAAGCTTAGGGCCAGGCTTGACTTACAGTCAGTGCACGAGATGTGGGAGCTGTTGGTGTCGAGGACGTGTGGTAGCCCAGGTGAAAGAGCCTGGGAAAGGAAATCTGAGAACTCAGGTTCGAATTCCAGCTCTGCTGGCTGTGTGAACTTTGGCATGTCATTCAACCTCTGAGTCTTAGCCTTCTCATTTTCCAAATGGGAACGATAATGCTACCTGCAACCAGGGCTTATTGTTGTAAGTGTCAATAGAGAAATGTGATCTCTAAAAATGCTAGCTCACATGTCCCAGCTCTCAGGATAGGTCCCATGGGAGGAACAGAGAGGACTTGGGTGTAAAGCCAATTCCCCACCCTCCCCAGCTGGCAAGTGGAGAGAGAGGCACAAATAACTATACTCCAAAATGGCAAGCCGCTCACTGCCTCCCTGGATAAATGGAAATTCCCTCCTTGCCTCACTTATCAGAGTTCAAGGGAGATATTTGATTTGAGCCTGACCCTTCTGGACACTTCCCTTAAGGGAATGCCTCTTTTCCTCCTTTGAGGGGTGAGAAGCTTTGGAACCAGTCACACCCTCGTGAATTCTCTGGGGTACAACTGATTTCCTCTTTTATGCCACTTACTGGTTATGTGTCTTTGAGTAAATTACTTCATCTTTCTGAAGCTCACAAGCTTCTCATCTTCAATGATAATAATTATAATCAAAGCAAACACAGACTGAGCCAGTCCTTGCGAGGTGCCAGGCACTGCTTTATGCCCTTTTCATATATTGACAAATATAGTCTCTCATTCCAGTCTTCTGAGGTAGGTACTATTATTACCCCTCATTTATGAGTGGGGAAATTGAGGCACGAAGCATATAAGTAGCTTGCCCCAGGTCATCCAGCTAGTCGGGCGATGAAATCTGAAGCTTGGTCTCGTCTCTGGAAATTGTATTTCTAATTCCTAAAGATTAAATAATTTGCAATTTAGTCCCAGGGTCTCAGAAGGTAGGAGCTGATAGGATTATGAGAGATTATACACCAGCACTTCTCAGACTTTATTATGCATAAATCTCCAGGGAGCTTATCTAACCACAGATTCTGACTGGAGGGTTTTTGGGTGGTGCCCGAGGGTCACAGAGCTAGTAGGTAGCGCAGGCAGGCTGTGGACCCAGCCTGTGCTCTGTAAAATGGGAACAAGGACCACCTCTCTCCCACCCAGGTTTTCTGGAAGGGGCGAATGTTTAATATTTGCCATTTCTCTGCAAGAATCTCCCTCCAGCTCTCTTGCAGTCAGGGAAGCCTCTGTGTCTCCACTTCAGTTTTGACCTAGTTTTTTTGTCCATGGGACCTTCATTCTAGGCCAGGGTTCCTGGAGGGTCCATTGGAGCTAGCGGAGCTGGACCACCTGCTCAGGATCAACTTAGATCCTTTTCTGGATAAGAACTGACATGTGAAATGTCATTTACAGTGGCCCCTGCAAACCACGGACACAGGAAAGCAGAGCTCAGAGATCTCTTTCCCCCAGGACAGAAGGCTCTTTTGACAAACTGTGGAGCAGAAATCCTTCTCTTACATTCCCAGCAAGAGCCCTATCCTTCTCTCCTGAATCCCACCCTTGGCCTGGCAATCCCCTTACAGAGAAATGAATCTGTCTGGCCACCTAGTCCAGATGCAGCTGCCCCAGAGAGAGAGGAAGGAGGCAGGACAGCCGGAGCACCCTTGGGGATCAAAGGTAAACACTGGAAGTGTCCCCACTCTGTGGAACCCTGGCAGCCCTGTGCTCCCTCCGCCAGCCTTTTCTCAGAGGGCTTCCCTCAGCACAGCCTCTTTTGATGAGTTGTGTGGAATTGCTGTGCCAGGGACAGGAGGCTTCACCCACCTCCTCAGGGAGAAGCACTTAGAAGAGCCTTTGCTTCTGCAACCCAAGCATCTACCTGGATGCTACATGTAAATGCTCAGCTGCCATGATCTGCTCCTTCCTTTTGAGAGCACATCTTCCAAGACACCTCTCCTTGCTGCAAAGACCAAAAACCCCAGGGACATTCAAAGCCTGGTTTCTTCTCCAGAAGCTGTGCTTTTAAGTCCTAAAGCCTAAGCTCCTTGCAATTTAGTCTCAGGATCACAGAATTTAGGAGCTGGTAGGAATGTGAGGCATTAGCCAGCCAGCTCTTTAATGTGCACGTGAATCACCTGGGGGCCTTGTTAAATTGCAGTTTCTGATTCAGCAAGTCTGGGGTGGGACCTGATTCTGCATTTCTAACAAGCTCCCAGGTTGGTCCATGGACCACACTTTGAGCAGCAAGGATCTAGTTCAATCCCCACCCTCCTCATTTTACGGATGAGCAAACTGAGGCCCACAGAACAGAAAAGAGTTGCTCACATTGACCGGGGAGCAAGTAAATGGAAACTTGAGCCAGTATTTTAAAAGACAAGGGCTGTTTCCCTGACCCCAAATTATGGGACACATGTCACTTTCTCTGCCACTTGGCTTGCTTGAGAGAGAAGGAAAGACAAGCCCATTTGTTCCTGCCTCTGTTTCAGTCGAGGCATCACATTAAGTCACAGTTTGGATAGTAAACACATCTCTCAGGTACCCTTTATACATTCAGAGAGTCTTAATTATCTTCTACAAACCAAACACCTCCTTTGATAACAGGGAATTCCCACTGGGAAGCCACCTGCAGAGCCAATGAGAAGAGATGCTGCCATTTCCTTGTGATAACAAAACCTTCCATCATGCATTTTCCCCACCCCTGAGCGCGTTAGAGCAAATCCTGGTGGGTCCTGCTCTGCCATCGAGTCCAAATGCCTCACCACCTCCCCCCATCAGCTACAGGGGCTGGTAGCTTCCAAGCCCTCTGCAGCTGCAGCTGGAAGTTAGGCAGCTCAGAAACCCACCTTTCGCTCCTGTGGAATTCAACACACATGCTCAGCACCCCCTGGGCAGGGAAACTGTGCTTGTACTGTGGGGATAGGAAGACAACATTCCTGCCCTCGAGGATTTTCCCATCCCATGGTTCTGTGCATGTGGTGGAATCTAA
>PVKY010012892.1:0-11300 GCA_004027775.1 Bradypus variegatus | reverse complement strand
TCTTTCAAATTAATTGAATGTTTTTTAAATATTCCTTTCCACTTTACTGTTGTCTTATTATCTATACTGCTTAATTTTTTAATATTTTTAATTTTTTTAATTTTTTAGTGATTGTTCTAGGGTAGGGGTAAGCAAACTACAAACTATAGCCAAATTCAGCCTACTATCTGGTTTTTTTTTTATGGCCCATGAGCTAAGACCTTTTTAAAAATAATAAACCTTTTTAAGAACAGTTTTAGATTCATAACAAATTGTGAAGATGGTACAGAGAGTTTCCAGGCATCCCATATCCAATTTTCCCTATTGTTAACTTCTTACAGCAGTACAGTACATGTGTTACAATTAATGAACCAATACTGACATGTTATTATTAACCAAAGTCCACACTTTATTCCGATTTGTTTAGTTTTTACCTAATGTTCTTTTTCTGTTGCAGGTATACCACCCAGGGCACCACCTCACATGTAGTCATCAGGTCTCCTTAGGCCCCTCTGGGCTGTGACAGTTTGTCAGAATGCCCTTGTTTTTGATACCCTTGACAGTTTTGAGCTTTAGTGTTTATTGGTTTAGAGTTTTGTAGAATGTGCCTGTATTAGGATTTGCCTGATGTTTTTTCATGATTAGAATGGTTTTTCAAGGTTTTACCTTTGAAGTAAGTGCTATTTTCATCACATCATATCAAGGGTGCATACTATAATTGTGACTTTCACTGTTGATATTGAACTTGGTCAACTGGCTGAGGTAGTTTTTGTCAGGTTTCTCCACTGTAAAGGTGCTCTTATTCCCCCTTTACTGTACTGTACATTTTGGAAGAAAGTCACTATGCATGTATCACCCACAAGAAGTGATAGGACAGAGCTTCTTTGTAAATTACTTGAAATCTTTCTGCATGGGAGATTTGTTAAGAATGTTTTTCTGCACTTTTAAATGGCTGAAAATTTCAAAAGAAGAATATTTTGTGATATATAAAAATGATACCAATTCTAGGTATATACCCAAAAGAATTGAAAGCAGGAACTTGGAAAGACATCTGTACACCAATGCTCATAGCAGCATTATTCACAATTGCCAAAAGGTGGAAGCAACCCAAGTGTCTGTCAACAGATGAATGGATAAGCAAAATGTGGTATATATGTATGATGAAATACTATGAAGCCGTAAGAAGGAACAAGGTCCTAAAACATATGGCAACATGGATGAACCCTGAAGATATAATGCTGTGTGAAATAAATCAGACACAAAAGAACAAATATTGTATGAACCTCTTATGTGAAACACCTAGAACATGAAAATTCATAGAGACAGAAAGTAGATTACAGGGTAACCGGTAGGGGTGGGGAGGAATGGGGTGTTAATGCTTAATGCGTACAGAGTCCCTGTTTGGGGGTGATGGAAAAGTTTCATTAATGGATGTAATTTACACCACTGAATTGTACACTTGATAGTGGCTAAAATGGGAAATATTATATGTATGGTAACACAACAAAAATTTTTTTAAATGATACGAAATTCAGATTTCAGTGTCACAAGTAAAGTTTGACTCAAACACTGCATGCTCATTCACTTATATATTATCCATGGCTACTTTCATTCTGTAACAGCAGAGTTGATTAGTTATAACAGAGACTGTATAACTTTCAAGCATAAAATATTTACTATCTGGCCCTTTATAGAAAAAGTTTACCAATTCCTGCTCTGAGGTATACAATATGCATTTTCAGCTTATCAGATCTTTCCTCAAATAATATTATTTCATTTTGTGCAAAAATTAGAAACTTTAAAATTGTGCATTTCTATTTCTCCCTCCCATACTTTGTGCTATTGTTGTCATAGAATTCATTTGTACAGATGTCATAAACCCAACAATAAATTGTTATTCTTTCTCGCTTTAAGTAGTCAATTACCTTTTAAACAAATTTTAAAATGAGAAAAACATTTTATATTTATCCACATATTTTCCATTTCCAGTTCTATTCATTCTTTTGTGTAGATCCAAGCTTCCATCTGGTATCATTTTCCTCTGTCTGAAGAACTTTCTTTAATGTTTCTAATAGTGCAGGTCAACTGATTATGAATTCTTTCACTTATTTTTTTTGTCTGGAAAAGCCTTTCTTTCCCCATCAGTTTTTGAAAGATATTTTCCCTGGATATAGAGATCTACCCTCATAGTATTTTTTTTTCAGCACTTCAAAAATCGTATTCTATTCCTTCGGGCTTTCAGAGTCTCTGACAAGAAGAGATTCTTATTTTTTGTTTTTCTATAGGTCCCTTTTTCCCTCCAGCTGCTTTTAAGATTTTCTCATTATCACAGATTTTCAGCAATTTTATTGTCATGGGCTTTGCTGTTATTTTATTTGTCTTTATGGATGGTGATAGGCTTCTTGGATCTTTGAGATTCTAGTTTTCATTAAATTTGGAAAATTTCTGCCCTTATTTCTTCTAATATTTTTCTGCTCTAACCTGTTTCCTCTCTCTGTCTGGAATTCAACTACAAGTATGTTAGAGCACTTAATATTGTCCCACAGGTCACCGAGGCTCTGTTATGTCTTCAGTTCTTTTTCTCTCTGAAACTTTCTGTTGATATGTTTTCAAATATCTTTGAGTTTACTGATTATTTCTTCTGCAGTGTCTGATCCACTGTTGATTCCATCCATTCAATATACATTCAACTTAATACACAGAATGTATAAAGAGATCCTACAACTCAACAACAAAAAGACAACCTAATTTAAAAATGGGCAAAGGACTCGAAAAGACATTTTGCTAAAGAAGAGACACGAATGGCCAATAAGCACAAGAAAATATGCTCAACATGATTAGCCATTAGGGAAATTCAAATCAAATTCACAATGAGATGCCACTTCACACCCATATGGATGGCTATTCTTTCAAAAATGGAAAATCAGTGTTGATGAGGATGCAGAGGAATCAGAATCCTTGTCATTGTTGATGGGAATATAAAATGGTGCAGCCACCATTTTGGATTTGTTCATGGCTAATGTGGTTCCTCAGAAAGTTGTTTGTTGTTGAATTGTAGGAGTCCTTTATACATTCTGGATATTAAACCCTTATCAGTTATATGGTTTCCAAGTCTTTTCTCTCATTCTACGGGATGATTTCAGTTTCTTAATAACGTCCTTTTTCACACACATATTTTCAATTTTGATGAAGTCCAATTTATCTATTTTTTCCTTTGTTGTTTGTGCTTTTGGTGTAAAGTCTAAGAATCCATTGTCTAATACAAGGTCCTGAAGATATTCCCCTGTTTTCTTCTAGGAGTTTTACATTTTTAGTTCTTATATTTAGGTCTTTGATCCATGTTGCATTAATTTTTGTGTATGATGTGAGGTAAGGCCCAGTTTCATTCTTTTTCATATGGATATCCAGTTTTCCCAGGACTATTGGTTGAAGAGACTACTCTTTTCCTGTTGAATAGACTCAACTGGGCATAGATGTGAGGGTTTATTTCTGAACTCTCAATTCTACTCCATCGGACAGTATGTCATTCCTTGTGCCAGTACCACACTGTTTTGATTACTGTAGCTTTGTAATAAGTTTTAAAACCAGGAACTGTGTGTCCTCCGACTTCGTTCTTCTCTTTCAAGATGGTGTTGGCTATTCAGGACCCTTTGCTCTTCCATATGAATTTGATGATCGGGTTTTCCATTTCTGCAAAGAAGGCTATTGGAATTTTGATTGGGATTGCATTGAGTCTGTAAATCACTATGGGTAGTACTGACACCTTAACAATATTTAGTCTTCTAATCCATGAACATGGAATGTCTTTATATTTATTTAGGTCTTCTTTAATTTCTTTCAGCAAAGTTTTTGTAGTTTTCCCTGAATAAGTCCTTTACATCCTTGGTTAAATTCGTTCTTAGATATTTTATTCCTTTAAGTAGTTATTGTAAATGGAATTGTTTTCTTTATTTCCTTTTTGGATTGTTCATGGCTAGTGTATAGAAACACCACTGATTTTTGTGTATGGATTTTGTACCCTGCCATTTTGATAAATTTGTTTATAGCTGTAGTAGCTTTGTTGCAGATTGTTTAGGATTTTCTGTATATAGGATCATGTTATCTGCAAATAGAGAAAGTTTTGTCTCTTCTTTTCCAGTATGGATGCCTTTTATTTCTTTTTCTTGCCTAATTGCTCTGGGTAGAACTTCCAGTACAGTATTGAACAGCAGTGATAGAAGTGGGTGTCCTTACCTTGTTCCTGATCTTAGAGGAATAGCCTTCAGTCTTTCACTATTGAATATAATGTTAGTTGTGGGTTTTTCCTATATGTCCTTTATCATGTTGAAGAAATTTCCTTCTATTTATAGTTTTCTGAGTATTTTCATCAAGGAGTTTTTGTGAAATGCCTTTTCTGCATCAATTGTGATGATCATATATTTTCCCCTTCATTCTATGAATATGGTGTATTATATGAATTGATTCTCTTATGTTGAAACCTCCTTTGCATTCCTGGGATGAATCCTACTTTGTCATGGTATGTAATCCTTTTAATGTACTGTTGGATTTGATTTGCTCTGATTTTTGTTGAGGATTTTTGCATTGCATTCATAGGGTTATTGGTCTGACATTTTCTTCTCTTGTGATATCTTTATCTGGCTTTGGTATCATGGTAATACTGGCCTCAGAGAATGAGTTAGGAAGTAGTCCCCCCTCTTCAGCTTTTTGGGAACAATTTGAACAGGATTGATATTAATTTTTCTTGGAATGTTTGGTAAAAATCACCAGTGAAGCATCTGGTTCTGTGCTTTCCTTTTTGAGGAGGTTTTTGATGACTGATTAATCTCTTTACCTTTTATTGCTCCATTAAAGTCTTCTATTTCTTCTTGAGTCATTTTGGCAATTTGTGTGTTTCTAGGAATTTGTTCATTTCATCTGTGTGATCTAATTTGTTGACATACAATTATTCATAGTATTTTCTTATAATCCTTTTTATTTCTGTGGGGTCAGTAGTAACATCCGTTCTTTCATTTCTGATTTTAGTTATTCTTGTTGTCTCTTTTCTTTGTCAGTCTAAAGACTTGTCAAGTTTATTGATCTTTTCAAAGAAACAATTTTTGGTTTCTTTGATTTTTTTCTATTGTTCTTCTATTCTCTACTTTTTATCTCTTCTAATATTTCCTTATTTCTGCTCTGTTTGTATTTAGTTTGCTCTTCTTTTTCTAGTTCCTTCAGGTTTGAAGTTAGGTTACTGATTTGAAATCTTTCTTCTTTTTGAATGTAACTATTTACAGTTATGCATTTCCCTCGCATCACTGCCTTTGCTGTATCCCATACATTTTGCTATTTTGTGTTTTCATTTTCATTTGTCTTAAGATATTTCCTAATTTATTTTGTAATTTCTTATTGACCCATTGGTTGCTGAAGGAAAGGGAAGAGGAGACGAGAAGAAAAAGAAGAAAGAGGAGAGAAGATAGGAGGAGTAGGGAGGGGTGGGGAGGAGGAAGAGGAGAGAAGATAGGAGGAGTAGGGAGGGGGTGGGGAGGAGGAAGAGAAGGTAGGAGAAGAAGGAGGGAGGGGCATGGGGAGGAGGAGAGAAAGGGAAGGGGAAGGAGAAGGACAGGAAGAAGGAGAGGAGGAGGAAGAGAGTTGCATGGCATTTTTTTTTTTAATTGAAAGCTGGACATTGTGTGTGACCAGTTGTAGAAGCTCTGGTTGGTGTCACCTTCTTCCAGAGAGGATTTAGTTTCCTTCTGGCAATGAGAATACAGTTAAATCATCTTGGTGTAGTGAAGTTGGCCTAGTTCCAGTTTGCCCTTATTCCTTGGGTGTGGATCTTTCTGGGGTCTCAAGCAAGAGCCAGATGGGAGCAGGCTAAGGAGTGAATGGAAGTAGAGGCAGTTCCTATAAGAAGCATGACTGGGAAGGGGAGGAGAGAGCCAGGAAGGCCACAGTGGGGTTCACAGGTGTAGGGTGGTGAGAAACACTAGTGTGCTTTGGTGGGCTGATGAGAAGGAAATAGGGCAAGTGGGAGATGGGGTCAGCACAGGGAGAACAACCCCATGATGGATGGCAGTAGCTGCAGGGTGGGACCATGAGGCTGGGGGAGGGGTGGGCTTTGGCAAGTAGGGGGACCTGGTGGTGGCTTCTGTTTCCTGGGAGTGGCTGAAGGTAAGATTACTGCTGAGAGAGGAAGCCAATCCATTGAGATGTGCATGGGAACCGTGAAGAATGGGATGTTATTAGGGGAGGGGCTTCCGTCAGGGGAGGAGGTTAATAGAGGGAGGACCCTCGGTGAGGGGAGGGAGGCTCTTGGAAAAGAAGGTGAGTAGTAAAAGGGGGCTTGTTGGGGTTGGGGACTTGGAGTGGGGTGGGCGGTCAGAGCCTGGAGATCCCACCTTTCTCTGGGCTGGGGTCTCTTGAGAATGTTGACTGTGCTCCCCAATCCAACCCTGTCTCTCGCCCTCTCTGGCAATGAGGCCCCAGCCCAGAGACTTGGAGTGGTCAAATGAGAGGCATCCTCTTTCCTCATTCTTTTCAGGGCTGGGGGTAGGGGGAAAACACGCCTGTGAGGCCCAGACTTTCTGCCTTGGGTGGGGGTGGGGAAATAAGGGCCCCTTTTCTCCCCATCAGCAGCTGAGCCTTTTGCCCCTGGTGCTCCTGGAGAAGGTGAGTGTCCTGGGCAGAGGTGGCAGTGGGGACAGGGAAGGGGCCGGGGGCTCACTCTCCCCCTTGCTCTCCCCCTTCCCCCATTCACCAAGGGGACGGCCAAGGGGACCAGCGGCCTCAGGCTGAATTTGTTTCTTATTTTGCTCTTGGCTTTTCTGGTGGAAAAATCGAAGCAGGTCTCGTTGGTGCAGCAGAGGCTGAGAGGGTGAGCGTGGCTGAGAGGCTGTCTTGGCAAGGGGGTTAAGGGGCAGGCGGGGCCTGGACAGGGATAGATGGTCCCCCCTTCCCAGGCCCCCTCCCACTCAGGCCCCGGCTCTGCTCCTACGTGGCTCTCCAGGCCGGGCGGGGAGTCCTGGCCTGTGTGAGGTGGAGGGGGCTGGGCCCGGAGGAGGCGGGCACTGGGCTTGTGCTCAGCCTCAGGCCATAGCACCCTCCCTCCCCGGGCTCGCCCCAGAACAGTCTCCAAAGTGTGACTTAAAGCCCCCAAAGAGTCCTCGAAAGAACCATGGGAGGCTGCAGCAAAAGGCATCTGAGTCAGATCTGGGAAAAAAAGCTTTCTCCCCTTGCAGGGCTAGCGGGGCTCCCCAGGCATTTCCTGAACACCTGAGGACATGTGAAACCTTGTCACCTTCACAACCAGGTCAGCATTACAGGTGAGGAAGTTAAGCACCTCACTCAAGGGCTGCACAGCCAATAAGTGGCAGAGCTAGAATTTGAACCCAATTGTGTCTGGCTCTTTTGACTGTGCTTTGTCCCCCAACACTGGAAACACTACGAGGCCTTCCTCCCCTTTCCCAAGGGTCTGGGAGCACCCGTGCAGCTCCTGGTTGAGGGCTTGGGAGGAATTCATAAGCAATTTCTGTCCATGTCCCTGCCACTGTAGCACAGCCTCGCTCTCTTCCACTGTCCCCAGCTGCCTGCTTGTCATTGAGGTGCCTCAGGGAAATCTCCCCACCACCCACCCTCCTCTTGTGGAGCCAGTGCCACCCCCACTCCATTTTTCCAGACGCACCAGCCCCTCGGCCTGGCCCCCTCTCTCAGCCTGATGGAGAGAGGAGCCCGGAGAAGAGCCCAACCACTTTCCCTCTGGAATCTGCTGCCTCGGCTTTCCGACGCAGAAACCATCTGGAGTGCATTATGGGCAGTGGAGAAAGCCCAGAGCAGGAAAATGTGAGTTGGCTCCTGCAGCTCCTGTCTGCAGAAAGGGGGACTCAGTGCTCTTCAGGGGACTGGCCAGCAGCTGCCCCCACCTCTCCAGTCCCTGGAGGGCAGATGGAAGAAGTGCCCAGGATAGGGAGGCCTGGGGAGGCAGGGCACCGGCTCCGGACCCCTCTGCAGTCTAGTTTAACATGCTTCTCCTACCAACCCTCTCATTTCACAGACAAGGAGACCGAGGTCCAGAGAGGAGTAGTAACATCCCCCTGGTCACACAGCAAGTCATGAGAACAAGGTCAATTGGGGTTAGAATCCTTTCACATACACACTCATGCCAAAGGGTGCTGGAAATCCCCAGAATTGGGGTAGGAGGCAAAAGCTGGAGTAAGGGGGCCAGCAAGAGACTGGGTGCTTTTTTCCTTTTTTCTGAGCCTCACACGAGTGAAATGAGGGGGCAAGGGCCAAGGAGAACAGCAGGGAATACGTTTTGTTCCTTCCAGGTCTTGCCTCACGATCCCACCCTCTGCCCACACGCTGCGCCTCCCTCGTGCCTGATGCCTGGGGGTAGCTGGTTCTGGGGTGGGGGCCCTCTTGGCTCTTCCTGGGTCCCAGGAGCCCCCTCCCCCGTGTGGGGCCCCGGCTCCAGACGTGGCAGGGTGAGCGGAATGAGGTTTCTCTGCTCCCTCCCAAGTGCTGCGCTGGCGGCTCCTGAAATAAAAATCAAATGTGGGCTTGGCAGAGGGAGCCGGGTGGGAGAAGCGCGGCAGCGCGCGGCAGTGCGGGGCCTTCATTCTTTCCATTGTAACTTCACCTCCTAACCTCTGGCATTTTAATTATGTCTCCTACCCGCTCTCTCTGCCTGGGCCAGAGGGTGAGCTCACCCTTTTCTTCTGCAGCCTGGGAGGGGGCAGTGGCTGCCTGGACCCCCGGCCTGCTCCTGGGAAGCCGCATTGGGGGCCAGGCCAGGGGTGCCCCCCCTAGCTGCTCCCTCTCGCTTGTCCAGGACCCTCCAGGGGCTCCTGGGCACCAGCCTGGCTCCTCGTGTGCATCATTAAGTTCACATGCATTGCTCCATTTAACGGTGATCACTGCCTTCAGCGGAGGCCTGGCAGGCTCACCACCCCACTTTGCGGATGGCTGAGCCATAGTCTCTTTCCATAAGCCACGAGGAGGGAAAAGGACATCTCAGGCCTGATCATTTGTCTCTTCTTCCCAGAGTATCTTTTTGTTTTCAGTGTGAGTGATTTAAAGCATTATTTTTATATTAAAACATACAAGGACGTATTATGGAGTAGGAAGTAAAATGCCTCTGCATTGTTAAGATGGAAAACAAGTTCTCAAAGAAGAGCTCCACTCGGGGTGGTCTGCAGACTCCAGAAGCAGCATCCCCTTCCCCCCACAGCGTCAAAGGCTACAAAAGTGAAGCAGAACGAGGCCAGGAGGGCACAACCTTGGTAAGGGTGGTGCAAGAAAGCGGTGGGGGGTCGAGAAGTGAGTGTGGGGGTGTGGGGTGGGGAGTGGAGGCTGAAAGACGGGCAGCAGGGGAGGAGCCAGTGTCTGCCTCTGGGCCTCGGTCTCCCCTCTCTCCTATGGCAGGAAGGGCATGCCGGCCGGGCACTGGGCAGCTGGTAGTGGATGGGGAGAGTGGTGACAGACCAGGGGGGACAGGGCCAGATCCCAGGCACTCAGATGCAAACCAGGAGGGGTGCACTCCTCTCCTCCGGCCTGGAAGCCCCCCCAGCTCAGTTCTCCCCAGTAGCTCACTTCTGTCTCCTCTGCTAGCTTCTAGTCTTCAATCTCCGCCACTCTAATGCTCAGCCTCTTGCATCAGAGCTGCCATCTCCTGCTCTTACTTCCTTCTTTCTTTCTTTCCGTACCCTAGTTCTCCCCTCTCTCTGTGCCCCAGCCACCCCCTCTCTTTGACCCTCAGTATCCTCCTTCTCTCTGTCCTTTGGTTGTCCCTTCTCTCTGACCCTCAATGGCCCCTCACTCTTCTCCATGCCCTATATCCCCTTGCTCTTTCTCTCGGAATCCTCTTCTCTCTGACCAGAAGGCTTGGCACTAAGGGAAACTTCATGCCATCTCCAGCCCTCTTGGGTCCTGGTTGCCCTCCCTGGCTCCTCAAATCACCCTCACACACCAACATACACTCTAAGGTGTGACTCTTCACACCTTAGAGTCACATGACCTCAGGCCCACCAGAGCCCCCAGAAGCTATGACTGAGAGGAGCCCCCGCCACCACCTACTCCCTGGGTGGCCCACCACTCCTCTGATTGAGCCAGGCTCCAGGACAACTCCAGGCCAGTCTGACCCCCAGGGCCCTGTGGCCTAAAGGAGAGAGAAGCATCAACTCCAGCAGGCCCAGGGGAGAGAAAAGGCCCAGAGGATAAGCTCTGGAGGTTTAGCTCTGGCTGAGGGATCAGAGTGGGCTTCATGGAGGAGGTGATTCTGTGTGGAGACTTGAAGGACTGGCGGGATTTGGTCATGCAGCAATGGGAGCAAAGGGAATTCCAGGAGGAGGGAATGTCATGAGGAAAGTCCGGGAGGTGGGAAAGGGAGCCCGTCTTTCGGGCAGCAGCCAACGGCTCTGGTGCCACAGAGCAGGGTCAGCGTGGGAAGGAGGCTGCAAGGTGAATGGGCCGGATCATGCAGTTCTGAAATGCCAAGGGGGAGGGCTTCAGACTTTGTCAACTCTTGGCTCTTGACAGGGGGCTTTCCTCATTCATTCATTCATTCATTCATTTGGCACATATTTCCTGAGCTCCCAGTCTCTGCTAGGCAGGTGCTGAAGATAACCTTAGGGACAGAATAAATTTCCTGCCATCATGAAATTTAAGTCTCAGGAAGAGACACAGACTCTAAAATACTAAACAAATAAAAACTAAAACATAAGATAGTGAGTGAGAGGGGCTGAGTCTCCTCCCTCAGACTATGGACTCCCTGAGGGCAGAGTGTGTCTTCTTCATCAGGCAGCACACAACAGCTCCGGGGAAGGTGCATCTGGGAGTTACTGGGGTGTCTCAGAAACTCCCTCGGAATGTCTGCTCCCCCAGCCCAAGGAGCCCTCAACAGGGCCCTCTCTGGCAGTGCCCGCATGCTGACCACTGCCTCCCACAGCAGCCATCACTGCTTCCTCCAACTGCCAGCTGCTCCTGGTGCCCAGTGGTGTGAGGAGGGGGGCTGGAACTCCGGACAGGGAGTCCCGGACCTCGGAGGAGACTGCAACCCGCTGCCCCACCACTAAGGGAGAGTTCAAGGGGGCCGGAAGGCCTCCAAGGAGGGACTGGGGGACAGAGGTAGCAGGGGGTCTCAGGAAGCCCCCCTCCACTTTCCAGGCAGGCCCAACCAGGAGGGCTTCCTTCTCCTCCTCCCCGTCCAACCCCCATCCCCATTAAACCCTTAAATTAGCCTCAGCCCCACGTGGAACTGAAGAGAGAGCCCCAAAATAAATCCTAAATTACATGCTGCCTGGGGGCAACCACAATTCTTCTTCATCCCTCCCCAGTAAGCAGCCCCA